>WEIU01022417.1:167206-198912 GCA_013389925.1 Aegithalos caudatus
ATGCGCTGCGTCCTGATCGCCAGCACCGCGGCCGAGCTGCTCTTCTACTGGGCCGATGCCGCCTTCCTCCGCCGGCTGCGGTCGTCCCACGCCGGGCAGGTGGGGCGGGACGGGGCGGCGCGGGTGCGGGGAAGGGAGCATGGGGTGCTGGGCGCTGACCCGGAGAGTGTGGCGCAGGGCCCGGCGCTGGAGGACAGCCTCAACACCCTCTTCGCCCCCCTCATAATTTCCTGCGCCGCGCTGCTGGAGAAGCTCTCCGACACCTACACCTGCTTCGCCACCGAGGGTGGGCGGCACCTCCACGTCCTGCACACGGTAGGACCGGCACCGGGGACCAGGGACCCCTGGCCGGCCCCCGCCTGACCCCGCTGCCGGTTGCAGTTCGGGGACTGCCTGTACATCGCAGTGAACGGTGACGGGACGCAGAGCGAGGACGACCTGCGCCGGACGCTCTTCGTGCTGCGGCGCCTGGTAGAGGTTCACTGCGGCCTCGTCACGGTCGACTCGCACCTCATCCGCAAGGAGTGAGCGGGCACAGCCACCGGCACAGGCTGGCATGTCGGGTTGCTGGGGTGGCTGTCCTGAGATGCCTTCATGCAGCACGGGGGGTGGGAGAGGGTATCTTCAGCTGGGACCCCCGCTTTGCAGCGGGACCCCCTGCCTGCTGGGCTGCAGCTGGGTCTTGGTGTGTCCATCCCACACAGGGAGGTGACAGCCACCTGTGAGTTTACACCCTGTGACCACTGTAGGTTGCGGCCGGCTGACTCGGAGCAGCGGGAGCGTGTGTGGAGCCTGCTGCGGGGCCTGCTGGAGACCTACAGCCACCTGCGGGAGGAGGACCAGAGCTTTGCAGTGGAGGTACCAATGCTCTGGGCTGTCCCGTACTTTTGGGGTGTTTCAGGGGTGGGAGGCTGCATGGAGTCCCAGGATGTGGGAAAAGGCCGTAGGCTAGGGACTTTAGAGCAGCTCCCTGGAGCAGTGGAAGCCCAGACCTGACCCCAGGACTGCAAGGCTGGGTCTGAGAGAGCTCAGCAGCCTTCCCTCCTCCTGCACCCCAGGCTGTAGAGCGGCTGATCCATCCTCAGCTGTGTGAGCAGTGCATCGAGTTCCTGGAGCGACAGGTGGTACAGTACATCAATGCCAGCCCTGAGCGTGGCGGTGATGAAGTGGGCCATGCCTTCCTCCTGGTACACACCAAGCTGCTGGCCTTCTACTCCAGGTGCACCCGGCCCCACCACCCTCCCCAGGGCAGCCATTTGTCCTCCCAGCTGACCCTCTCCTGCTCTGGCCTGCAGCCGCAACGCCAGCTCCATCCGCCCAGCCGACCTGCTTGTCCTCATCCTCCTGGTTCAGGACCTGTACCCCAGTCAGAGCGCCGAGGAGGAGCTTGGCCCACAGGTGCTTTAAAGCAGGATTGGGGGTGCAGCAAGTCAGGTGCTCCCATGGGGTGATGCCTAGACAGCTGGGGCTTAGGGATTTTTTCCCTCTTTTTGAAAGCCCACAGCAGGGAATGTTCTCCTTCAGGGACCCAAGAGAAGTGAGAGCATCCCTGTGAGTGGCCCTGGCTCCCATGGAGCTGCAGAGAAGGACTCCGATGACCAAGTGAGTCCTTGAGATCAGGAGCTGCAGGGTGGCATTCTGGGAGGTCTGCCTGTATCACTGCGATCACAAACCTGTTCATTTTTGCTGGCAGGACACAGATGATCTCTCTGTGCCTGAGGTCTACTACACACCTGAGCCCTCGCCAGGCCGACACAGTACAGGTGAGTGCCCAGCTGGGGCAGCAGCCGTGCCCCACAGCCCCAGCCTTGCAGAGGCTCCAGGGCACTGCAGGGGGCTGGAAGGCTGCCCTGCCATGTTCTCTATAGGCAGTGAGAGTTGGTCAGAGGGTGCTGAGATGCTGAGCATTGGGGAGGTGGATGCTGCAGATGTCCAGGTGAGCACCGAGTCTTGCAACACCTCCCAGCTCCACACTTCACCAGCCTGTTCCAGTGCCCTTTGCAGTTTCTGCTCCTCATCACTCATCTCTTGCTGCGCTGCAGCTGTGGGTGCCCTGTTTCCCCATGTAATGCATAATTGTGACAGCTCTGATCTCCTCTGAGGCATCGCTTACAACGAGCTGTCAGCAGAGAGGGAGCAGGGCTGTCTCAGAGCAGTCCAGTGTCTCCCTCTGCTGTCGCTGGGCTTTCTGCGCTCCTTCCGTGGTGGGTGCTGCAACACCTCACACACTGCAAGCAAACACTGCCCTTAGTTTAAGGCATTAACAGCCTTTGTCTTTGCAACAGTCTTCTTCTGTGCCTCTCCTTTGGGGTCCTTGGGCACTTTCCGCACTGCTGATCTTTTGCCACATGGCCCTTCCAGCTCCTTGGTTCTGTCATGCCTGGCTGCAGCTTTCAAGGCAATTCTGCATCCCTACAGAGCATCCTTGGTGCGAGCTCTCTCATCCCCACCTGGGACTGAGTATGTCCCCTGTCTTCCCAGATGGCAGAGGACTTGCTCCAGACCTTGGGGCCTCTGGTCCCTGAAGCTTCAAACCCCAGAAGGATCTTTCTGGATGCCAACCTGCGGGAAGGATACTGCCCCTTGCTGCCACACACCATGCACTGCCTCCCGCTCTGGCCAGGCATCTCCCTTGTGCTGCTGACCAAGGTGAGCTGCCTCTGAGGTAAGGGAAGCTATCCTGGACTGAGTCCTGTCTGACCCACCTCTCCCTTCCCTGGCAGGGCCCCATGACTCAGGTGGCCGTCACCTTGTACCAACTGCTGGATGGTTTCTTGGTGCTGGAGAAGAAGCTGGAAGAGGGACCAGAGGTGGGAGTCGCACGCTCCTACCCATTCCTTGCTGAGCTGCGGCAGCGCATGGACAAATTTGTGAAGAAGCTGAGTGGACAGGACATCCAGGTGGGAGTGGGGACATGAGGACCCTGTCCTGTATTCTTCACAGCCTGACACAGTCCTGTCTCTTTGTAGTTGCAGAACACCTGGTTGGACTTCAAGAACAAGATATTTTCACGGAGCGAGCCTGGGAGCTCCCTAGAGTGAGTAGGGGGAAGCCAGGGAGTGTCTCCAGGACAGGCATGGACCTTTCCCAGCCTGGGGACCAGTACAGCTGTCCCTGCAGTGTTGGGGTCCCAGTGTCCAAACTCAGCCCTGTCTGTGTCCCTGGCTCAGGCTGCTGCAGTCAGTGGCCAACGTGAAGCGGCAGCTCTGCTCTGTGTACCGCCAGCTCTTCCTGACCTCTGCTGGCCACAGCCTGTCCCAAGGGCTGCGGGACCGTGCTCAGAAGCTGATGAGGTGAGTGCACGGGGATGGTCGGCATTGCTAGGGGGCTGCCCCACACACAGCTGTGCTGGGGCTCGTGGGTCCTGGCCTCTCACTGTGCCTCTTCTCGGCAGGGAGAAGCTGCTGGACTGGCGGGACTTCCTGCTGGTGAAGAGCAGGCGCAATATCACCATGGTGTCATACCCATCTCTGCAGCTGGGAGCCCAGCCTGGCAAGGGGGTGTCCCTAAGGGGGTAGCAGATGTGGGACTGGGACCCCATCCCCCAGCACCAGGATCAAGGGGAGGAATGTAGTGGGCAAAGGTGGTTTCCCCAAGGCTCAGGGGCTGTCCTGGATGGGCACCAAAGTTGTTGGACACCCTTAACCCATGCCACATACCTGGAGGACTTTCCTGGACTGGTGCACTTCATCTATGTGGACCGCACAGCTGGACAAATGATGGCACCATCACTCAGTGTGACAGAGAAGTCCAGCTCAGAGCTGGGCAAGGGTCCCCTGGCCACCTTCATCAAGAAGAAGGTACTACTCATGGGGGAAATATGGGATGGGAACCACAGAAGAGGGTGGAAATTGGAAGGGTTTCTGCTCAGGCTTCAGGGGCCCTTGTCCCCTAGGTCTGGTCCCTGATCACACTGGCCCGGCGATACCTACAGAAGGGCTATACAACATTGATGCTGCAGGATGGCGACTACTGCTGCTCCTACTTTCTCTGGTTTGAGAATGAGATGGTATGTGGGGCCAGGGAGGGGCTGAGCTCCCTTTCCCTGGGGCAGGGAGCAGGGTTGTAGGCGTAGCTGGCTCTGACTCCTTGGTGGTCCCATCCTAGCTCCTGCCTCTGCTGTGATTTCTCCCCAGGGCTACAAGCTGGAGGTGATGGAGGTACCAGTCCAGTCTGATGATTCTGCTCCCATTGGGATGCTTGCAGGAGACTACTACAGGTGAGCAGTTGCCAGCCCTGTGGTTTGGCACCAGGGCTTAAAGCTGTGATGGCACACAGCTCCCTGTTAGTGATGCCAGTATTGTGGTGTCACTGGAGTTGCCCCAGCCCACCTCCCCAGCCTAGTGCCATTGTTTTGCTGTGTCCTTGCAAAGTACTTCATAGAGGGAAGGTCATTAGAAAGGGGTTGCCTGTGTGCACTGTGCCTGCCAAACCCCTGTCTTCTCTCCCTCAGGAAGTTGCTGCGTTATTACAGCAAGAACCACCAGGCAGAGGTAGTGAAGTGCTACGAACTGCTTACTGTGCACCTGGGCATCATCCCCTCCGAGCTGGTGGTCCAGCAGGCCTACGACTTGGCCCGGCGCCTGTGGGAGCCATCCCGCATCCCTCTGCTCTGAGCTGCCTCCAGACACCTTGGGGCCAGGATTAAAAGTGGGTGTTCCCAGAGCCTGGGTTGCTTTGTCAGTGTCTGTGTGCCATGCCATGGATTGTGCATGTAGGCAGCAACAGTCAACCTTCCCAACCTCCAGCCTGGCCAAGGCTGGCACTGTCCGTTTTCCTGCTCCCCACGGATTTTACTGCCACCCAGCAGCCTCTGGAGACAGAGAATGAGGCCAAGAGGTTGTTGGCAAATCACTGTCTTGCTGAAAAGTACATTTCCAGAGCAGGATTTATAATGTTAGCTTGGCATTGCTGCCAGGCTTTGGCCAGAGATCAAGGTAGAGTAGCCAAACCTGAGTGGAGCAATGGTCTAGGGAGCATCTCCCTTCCCCCTCACCCCCAAATGTGGGGTGTGGGGCCCTCAGAGGTTTGGCAGGCTCTGGGGAGGTACAGCCCATCCTGCACCCCCTTCCCCGCACCCAGGCTTCCAGGCACCAGTAAGCCACAGCTCTGAGCTTAGCTGGGAACAACGAGTAAATCCCAAGGCAGCTTATGTGTTTCCCAGGCACGTCTGGGCTCAGTGCACGTCCAAACCTCAAGTACAGCTGGGAATGGGGCCAGCCCCAAGGGACTCAAGCAGCCACTGCCCCTTGTTGCTCCCATGCCACTTGCTGGAGCTGGGGATGGCATTTCAGGGAGCACTGGACCATGACAGAGCCTTTGCCCCATCCTACTGAGCTGGAATTTGCCCTGCTGAGCCATAGTTCTGGATTCAGAGCCAAGCTCATCCCCAAGCTGCCCCTCTTCTTGCTGTTTTCAGGGCTGTGCTTTGGGCTTGCCTGCTGAAGGGGGGGGCCATACTCCCTCTGTCCTGCCGCTCGTGGCCCATCACCCCAGCCACGTGCCTCTGGATCATCCCTGGAGCGGAACAGAAGCTGGGGGAGGGGGGCTCTCAGGCCCCCGCCTGCGTGCTCAGCACCTTCCTGGAGTACAGGCTGGGGAGCTCCTGGCACCCTGCTGAGCCCCAGGCAGGATCTGTCCCCTTCTCCCCCTGGGGCTCGTCTCCGCCCCCGCTACAAGCCCCCAGCAAAACTGCGCCAGGATCAGCGCCTCGCCGGGGACAGCCCCAGAGGGGCAGCGCTCGGCGGGTGTCCCTGTCCTGAGCAGCCTCCCCGCCTCCCCAAGGCCTTCCCTGCCCTGGCCCCCCCGTCCCCTCCCTGCCCGGAAGCCCTGGGAAAAGTTCCGCCGTGAAAGCAAAGTCCAGGCTGCCGGACGCAGGGCAGCCATGGTCGGGCGCTGCGGGGCGATGGCAGCCGGACTCCGGGGAAGACTGAGTCTGGTCTGCTCTTCCCGCTGGCTGCAGGGCTGGCATCTGTCCCTGGGGCCGTCAGGAGCGCGTTTGGCCCATGCCGGGACTGCAGCCCAGCTGCAGCGGGAATACGACGCGGTGGTGATCGGAGCAGGTAACAGAGCAAGGGAGCAAGAGTCGAGCTGCAGTGAGCAGGCGGGAACCCACATCTGCCCTCCCCCCAGAGCGGGTAGCAGAGGAGCAGCTAGGTGGGGACCAGAGTAGTGCTGGACGCACCGCAAAGCCCCAGACTGCTCCTCATGCCTGGGACGATGCAGGGATCTGGCACAAATTGCAGCCCCCCAACATACAGAGCACTGATGGAGCATCTGCCTTGAGCACTTCTGTCCCCCTCTGCTGCACCATTAGGGCCAGGGCTGTAGGGCTGGAGGAGGATGCTCCTTGTCACCTGTATCTCTGTGTCTAGAGCCTGTTACTGGGGTGGCTGTGACAGTGCCATGCCCTAGGAATGGCAGGGTGCCCTATGCTGTGGGCCCATCACCAACACTGGGCTCTGTTCATCTCCCTCTCTTCTTGCAGGGCACAACGGGCTGGTGGCAGTGAGTACCTAGAGTGGCGTGCTGCCTGTCCTCCATCCACAGGGGACAGCAAGGGACTGGAAAGGGTCTGCACTGTGGGCAAGGGAGGGCTTTGGTGGCAGTGTCCATGGGGCTGGGGCTCCCACAGGGCGGGGGGCACCGTGTGCAAGAGGGTGCTCACGCTGACACTGGAGGGATGGGCAGTGTGTGCCGTGCTCCCCACAGGCTGCCTACCTGCAGCAGGCGGGGTTGAGCACCGCTGTGCTGGAGAAGCGCCACGTGCTGGGCGGGGCGGCCGTCACCGAGGAGATTGTGCCAGGTACCCCTGCGTGCCCCCTGTCCCCCTGGCCCTGGCCAGCCCTGGTGCTCGGCATCCCCCACCACCCCACATGTTCCAGGGTTCAAGTTCTCGCGGGCATCATATCTGCTCAGCCTGCTGCGACCACAGATCTATGCTGATCTGGAGCTGCAGGTACTGGCACCCACCCTTTGCTGGGCTGCTGGCAACTCCCAGCATGCAAGCAGGGGGACCCTGCTGCCAGGGTGTCCCTGCAGCCTGGGTCCTGCAGTGGGGACATCCCCGTCTTGCAGCGGCACGGTCTGAGGGTACTCCCACGGGACCCCTACTCCTTCACCCCACTGCTGGAGGATGGGAGCCCTCCTCGCTCCCTTCTGCTGGGACATGACATGGCCCAGACTCAGCAGCAGATTGCTCAGTTCTCCCAGAAGGATGCCCAGGTACCACCAAGGACATGCACCTGGCACAGCAAAACGCATGAGGGGCTGCTCTGCCCCTCAAATGGCAGGGATGCTCCTGGGTGGGGTATCCATTGCACCCACCATGATGCAGTCCTTGCTGTCCACCCTCTGTCACCTTTCAGGCCTACCCTGAGTATGAGGCATTCATGGGGGGCATGGTATTGGCCCTTGACCCACTGCTGGATGCCCCTCCAGTGGATACAGCTGCCCTGGGAAAGGGTTCCCTGCTCCAGCAGATCAGGAACCTGCGAACGCTGAAGCCCTTGCTGCAGGCAGGTACATGAGGGATGCCAGGGAACCCTGACAGCAAGGGGTGTTTGCCAGCACTTGGGATGGGTGATGCAGAGCCTCCTCAGGAGCCCAGACTGGGCTGGCAGGCTCTTCTAGGCTTACTCACCTTGGTCCTGCTGACTGACCTCCAAACCCAGCTGGACACCAGTAGCCAGTCCTGGCACAGCCACGCAGGTCTCACACTACCTCTCCACCCCAGGGCTGGCACTGGGGCGGCAGCTGCCTCGCTATTACGAGGTGCTCACAGCTCCCATCTCCAAGGTGCGTGCTGGCAGTGGTGGTGTGGAAACACTCACTGCCTCTCCTGCCTGCTAGGCTGCTGTGGCAGCTCCTCACCCCAAGTCTGGCATGGTCTCTTTCTCCTGGGCCAGATCCTGGATCACTGGTTTGAGTCAGAACCCCTGAAGGCAACTCTGGCTACTGATGCAGTGATTGGAGCCATGGCCAGCCCACACACCCCCGGCAGTGGGTGAGGGTCCCTTGCCCCTGGGGCTCATCCTGCACTCTTCCTCCTTGCCATGCTTTATACTTGGCTCTGCTGCACACCAGTACCCCATGCCCTGACCCCCTGCCTCTCCCTCCCACTGCCTGCTCAACTTTGCCAGGATGCCTCAGAAGTTGGTGCTGGGCAAGGGGCTTCCCCCCAGCCCTGCCATATAGCTCCTCTGAGCACCCCCCACCTATCCCTTCGCTGTTTGGACACCTCTGTCCCCAGGCTGGGCTGAGTTCTGGGTGGTGCACGCTCCCTGTAACTGAGCTGACATCCCATGAGGTGGCATGGTCCCTTTGTGGGGGGGACTGTGAGGGCTGTGGCACCATCTTCACTACCCATGCAGGGGACAGATCCATCCCCTCAGCCAGCAGCTAATCCAAGATCCTGCTACCACAGGTATGTGCTGTTGCACCACGTCATGGGTGAGCTGGAGGGACGGCGGGGGGCCTGGGGCTACGTGGCAGGTGGGATGGGAGCACTGTCCCAAGCCATTGCCCAGGCAGCAACTGCTCGGGGAGCCCACATCTTTGCTGAGAAGGTACAGGGTGTCTGGGAGATCCCCTCTCTTCTCAGCTGCTTGGCATCCCTGCCCTCACAAGCAGCAGGGATGCTCTTGGTAAAGTCTTGTCCCCTACACGTGCCCAGGCAGTGTGCCACGTGCTGCTGGGCAGGGACGGGGAGGCGCAGGGTGTCGTGCTGCAGGATGGGACAGAGGTGAGGAGCAAACTGGTGCTGTCGAATGCCTCCCCCCAAATCACCTTTCTGGAACTCGTTCCTCAGGTATGGAGTGCACAGGGCTGGTGGAGGCTTGGCATGTTAGAATCGCCCCGTTCACACTGCCTCTCATAGCCAGCCTCTGCACTGGTATATCCCACCCCAGGAGCAGCTGCCAAAGGATTTTGTCCAGCGGATCCAGCAGGTTGACACACGCTCCCCCGTCACCAAGATCAATGGTAGGTAGCAGCAAGGACACTTCTGCTGCCATCCCTGCTGGAGGAACGCTGGTGCCAGGTTCAGCAAGAGGCTGCACCCCGCTTCCTCCATCTCCCCATCCCATGCCCAGTGGCAGTGGATCGGCTGCCCAGCTTCCTGGCTGCCCCCAATGCCCGTGATGGCCAGCCCCTGCCCCACCATCAGTGCTCCATACATCTCAACTGCGAGGGCACCCAGCTCCTGCATCAGGCATTCACTGAGGCTGCCCACGGGCACCCCTCCAGCAGGTAGGAGCCTGTACTGGCACACCTTGGTGTGCTGGAGGAGGGACAGGACAGTCATGGGCAGTGGATGCTGGGGAAAGAGTTGTGGAATGCCTGGGTCCCCCTCTGCCTGCCCATTTGGTGTACTGCTCCCCCAGGCCCATGATTGAGCTCTGCATTCCCTCAGCGCTGGACCCAGGGCTGGCCCCACCAGGCTGCCATGTCGTGTCCCTCTTCACGCAGTACACCCCATCCGTGCTGGCAGGCGGCCGCTCCTGGGATGAGCAGGCCAGAAATGCATATGCAGACACAGGTACGTAAAGCACATGCAGGCCCTGGTTACAGCCACGGGCAGAGCTGCCCTGGAGCTGCACAGGAGTTGGCTGCCATGTGCCCCCAAGTTGCCCACCAGTAGTCAGTCCCTTCATCTCTGTCTAGTGTTTGACTGCATCGAAGACTATGCCCCGGGGTTCAAGGCATCCGTCATTGGCAGGGACATCCTGACGCCACCAGACCTGGAGAGGATCTTCGGGCTGCCCGGTGGTGTGGGTACCATGCATGACAACCCTGAGCATCGCTCTGGTGCCAGTGCTAGTGGGCACGCAGGCCTGGGCCAGGCACAGCTAGCTCACACAGAGCTCTGTTAGCAGAACATCTTCCATGGAGGGATGTCTCTGGACCAGCTGTACTTTGCTCGGCCAGCACCATCCTACTCTGGCTACCGATCACCAGTTCCTGGCCTGTACCTGTGTGGAAGTGGAGCCCACCCTGGTGAGCAGAGCTGGGAGCCAGGACCCTCCTGGAGGCCTGCGGAAGGAAGAAAGGGGCATGTGGAAGAGGTGCACCACCATTCTCCATTTCTCCTTTCTTGCAGGAGGAGGAGTGATGGGAGCAGCAGGACGAAATGCCGCCCACGTGGCTATCAAGGATTTCAGGCACCTCTGATGAGATTAGTGAAACTGACTTTACCAACACAGGGTTGTAACTGCAGCATGGCCTACTGATGCCATGCAGAGCCTGCCCATCCCCAGCTTGCTTCCTCAGCACCTCAGGGCAGCAGCATCTCCCGAGAGCTGCGTGCAGGCTGGCAGGGTCCCTTGTGCTCCCAGCTGCTACATCACCTTCAACAGATGGCTGCTCCCAACCTGCCACAACCCAGCCTTGCCCCAGTGGCTCCTGGACCCTGCATGTCCATGAGAAGCCTCACTCAGCCCCGGCCTGTGCCCATGGAAATAAACCCTGGCATGTGCTCTGTCATGAGCACTCTCACTGTGTTTTTTGAGCAATTGATGCAGCTCCTACTGTGCCATCCACACTTGCTGGTGATGCAGCCTTGGGGGAGCTGCCAGAGAGGACAGGCACATTTCAGAGTAGTGAACAGGGACAATTAGCACCTCACACTCTCCTCTGCCCCTTGATGCAGGCTCAGGTGCATGCAGGGCTGTGTGTATGGAGTTCCCTAGCTCCAAGCAGGTCCAGACCATCCTAAGTACTTAGAACAAGCAGGGAGCTGCCTGGAAACTGCTTTGGTACCTGAAGTCCCCAGCTGTCCTCAGTCCCCCGGCTCTTAGTGGCTGCGTGTACAGCAAACACGTGCCCAGCAGCTCAGAAACCACAGGAGCCAGGACTAGCAGCTGCCCCCTCGTGTCTCACACATGCTCCTATTCCCGACGGAAGCTGCCTGCACGTGTTCTGGCTCTGTCCCTCCGTCCCCAGGGCAGATGTTCCGTGCTGGCCACTCCTCAGCCACAGCACGCCCGGGGTGTGCCCCTCACCCGGGCTGCTGCCGGGAGCCGCTGGCTGCAGATTACAGAGCTCACATCCTCTCCCTGCCCTCTTCCTCCGCCAGACAATGCTCCCGATTCAACCGCCCGCCTCGCCTCCTGCCGGGCCCTAAATACGGTGCTGACGGGGTGAGCTGCTGCACCTGAGCTGGCTGAATCAATATTGACCGGCCAGGAATAGTCCCGCAGCCCTCTGAGAATAGCCCCGCACGCCCGCCCGCCGCCCACAGCTTCCCGCGCACGGGGCTGCCCTGCTGCCGGCCGCGTATTTTTAGCTGCTTGCCATTGCTGCTGCCCGGAGCTGCAGGTGCTGGCATGCCGTGAGCCCCGAGGGATGAGCGGATCATTGGCGGGCACCTCAGGGCAAGGGGGGACACCTCCAGCCCGCCACGATCACCTGAGAGCAGGACACAGTGCCCGCACTGCTGCGAGAAGAGGCTGGCAGGTCCCAGGTGTGGGAGAGCCCACCAGCCCGCTCACTTCCTTCTTCTTGCTGTCCCCGGGAGCGGAGGCAGAGCTGGGATCGGGACCCAGCACTCGCCTGCCCTGCACCCTTGCCAGCATCTGCGGGGGGAGGAGTTCGGGGGAAGGTCCTGGCTTCACACTTAAGCAATTGATCTCCAAAACGTCGAGACGAATGAGTCACGGGCTCCACTGCTGGCCCCAACCCTGCCCTTCCCCAGGGCTTTCCGTGGCCTCCATTCTGGGGCTGGCCAGGGACTCATGCCGCAGCAGAGGCTTCAGGACATGCCCTGATCCCGGCCAAGGTAGACGGCTGGGATGAGGATCCCCTTCGAGGGGGACCCAGAATTGTGCATCCCTGCACACCCAGAGGTGCTGGAAGTCCTTGCGAGACGTGGCGATGAGCTCACGGGCTATTCCCGGCCGTGTTGATCCTGGCTCCTCCCGGCGGGATCCGGCTGCTTTGACTCCAAACAAACAGTCCGGTGGCCACCGGCACATTCCTGGCCGGTCCCTGGGCACGGCCGGGGTACTGGGCTTCCTGTTTATCCTCATCCCACGGCGGGGCACGTCAGGCGTGTGGGCAGCAGGGTGCCCCGGGGACTGGCGGCACCCCAAGCCGGAGGTTGCTCCCGGGGCAAGTCGGGGCGGGGGGGATCACCAGTCTCCACGTCCTACGGAGCGGGACTAAACCTGAGGACCCTCACAGCCAACCTGGTTTATGGATGGCACAGGTGATGCCCCAAGCCCTGGAGAACTGTGCTCCGGGCTCACGGTACCATCCCATAGCCTGCCGTGGTCCGTGTGCCCCCCGAGTCCCGGCCCCACTGCAGCACCTCCAGGCATTCTCTGCCTGTGTACCCACTGGAATCACTGCGTGAGTGGGAAGGTGCAAGGCGTGTCCCTAGCATAGCAGTTTGTAATCTCCAGAAAGTCCATGCTGTGCCTGGCTGGGGGACAGCCCAATGAGGGGAGCATCCCTGATCGAGGGAATTTGGACTCGGGGGAGGTCCAGTCGCACGGCAGGTAGGGACTATCCGGGATAGCTCAGATACCCCCGGCTGGCAGAAGGACAGGGTTTGGGACAGGAACACGTTTGCCCTAGTGTGCAGTGAGGCAGTGTAGGGCCGGGGGTGGGCAGGGCGCAGGGCTGGGCTCCAGACCAGAGGCGGGGAGGCGGGGGGCCCCCTCGGGTCGGCCCACCCCGCCGCACCATAAAAGCGGCTGCAGGCGGTGCCCGGCGGGAGGTAGCAGCTGCGGGATTCACTGCTGCCAGCGCTACCGCTGCGTCCCCTCGCCACCACCGTGTCCCTCGCCACCGCCTGTCCCGCACCGCTGCCGGTCCGGCACCGCCATCCCTTGCCAGGGTGAGTGCCGGGGATGGCCCCGGGAGGGGAAGTCTGGGCACCTGAAGGGGGGGACATCAATCCCACCAATGCTCTGAATGAGGATGCAGGGGAAGAGGTGAGGTGACGGGGACCGGGCTGTGGGCAAGATGGGGAGGAACCCTGGTGTTCAGTAGAGAATCCAAGTGGAGGATAAAAGGGGGCTCTGTGGGGACCCCTCACCCATCTCCCGAAGCATGGGGCAAACAGGAAGCAACAAGAGCACAGGGGCTGCCCACGGCTGTCGATGCCTGGAAGGGCTGTGTCGGAGCTGTGTGACCTGGTGAAGGCTGAGGTATGCTATAAGGCAGGAAGCAGCACATGCATCCCCCACAGCACAGGGACAGGGATGTCGCATGGGATATCAGGGATGTGCAAGAGGGTATGATATCCCTCCACCATTGCCCAACTCCTGGGGCACAGGGGGGCTGCAGCTGCACCCCCACTCTGCCATGGTTCCCAAGGACTCATTGCTGGGCTGTCTCCAGGCATCCCACCCACAGAACCATGATGGTGATGCCAACTGGCTCAAGTCAAGTCCTGCTGGTGCTACTGCTGTGCTGGGTGGCCCCCAGCAGGCAGGAGCTGGCCCCGGTGCAGCTGCGGCTGGGGGGACCCCGGGGGCCAGCTGGAGAGGGCCGGCTGGAGGTGCTGTACCAGGGCCGCTGGGGCACCGTGTGCGATGACGGCTTCGACTTCCACGTGGCCACCGTCGCCTGCCGACAGCTGGGGTACACTGCAGCCATCACCTGGACCCATAGTGCCACCTACGGCCAAGGGGAAGGTAGGGGGCAGGTGGGCAGCGGGGGGGCAGGCAGGGGATCCTGACGAGGGCGGTGTGCTCCCCACTGGCTGTGGGAGCCTCCCCACGGGGCCATGGGTGCAGACAGCTTGCAGGACACACTGGATGGGGCCTATGGTGCTGTGTCCCCAGGCCCCATCTGGCTGGACAACGTGCGGTGTGGGGGCAGCGAGGGCTCCCTGGCGGAATGTGTCCACAATGGCTGGGGCATCAGTGACTGCCACCATGGCGAGGATGCTGGTGTGGTGTGCTCAGGACAGCGCCTGCCTGGCAGCTCCCCCCAGGCTACCACCTCTGGTCACCTGGGAGAGGTGAGTGGGGGCCCATGGCATTCACCTGTGCCCAGCAGGGTACACCTGGGTGACTGGAGCAGGTCCCACTAACCCTTCTCCTGGCCCCTTTTCTAAACACCCTGCCCTCGATGCTGGAGCCCCACGCCCACCCCGTGCCCACTGTGGCAGGTGTCAGGACTAACCCTGGAGGAGGTGCGGCTCAAGCCCATCCTGGCACGGGCCAAGCTGAGCATGCCAGTGATGGAGGGTGCTGTGGAGGTGAAGCACAATGGGCGCTGGAGGCAGGTGTGTGATGCCAACTGGACCAGGAACAACAGCCGCGTGGTCTGCGGGATGCTGGGCTTCCCCCGGGAGAAGCACATCAATACCAGCTTCTACCGGTAGGGATGTGGGAGACATGCACTGCACCTGGGCATGTGGGGCAGGTGCCTGGCTGGACACACTGTAGGGGCTGGTGGAGTAGTCAGAGAAGGGCTGCACATGTGGGTGGCTGTGCGAGGTGTTGGTGTGACCTGGCCATGCCTGGATCCCCTTCTTGGGATTTTTACTTGGCTCAGCAGCATCCAGAGGTCTTTGGGGATAGTCACCATCATGGTTGGAAAAGTGTGGGAGAAAAGAGAGGAAAGACAAGTGTCCCTTGGTCCCTCCCACCCTGTCTCGGCCTGGAACTATAAATACAGCCCATAATGAGCCCCTAGCAGTGCCAGGAGTCACACAGTCCCACTGGGACACACGTTACAGACGGGTTTGGCACAGTAATTGCCAGTGGGGAGAGAATATGACGTACCATGGGGTCTCCATCTCCTGCCGGGCTGGGCGGAAATGATGGGACAGGGGGTTCAGATTTGGGCCGTGTCAGCATGCTCCCTCACCTCCTGGCTCTGTACACCCACAGAAAGCTCTGGAACAAGAAGCTGAAGGACCCCAACTCCAGGTAGGACTCAGCACTGAGCACTTTGGGCAGGGCACCTTGGATGGGCACCCAGCATGAGCATTGGGTGGGGGAGAGTCTCTGGCGCCCAAGTTGACCCTGGCCCTGCTCCCCTCCCTCGGCAGCCTGAAGACCCTCAGCCAGAAGAACAGCTTCTGGGTGCACAAGGTGCGGTGTCAGGGCTCAGAGCCCCACCTGGCCCGCTGCCCTATGCAGGTGGCCCCACCAGCCCCCCGCCAGCATGCCTGCCCCGACGGCATGCACGCCATCGTCAGCTGTCTCCCTGGCCCTGCCTTCCAGAAGGGCCCGGGCAAGGGCAAGAACAAGACCACCCCAGGAAAGGTGAGCCCTTGCAGAGTTCCACACCCTCTCCTACCAACAGAGTCCCAGAGCTGTTCAGCACTCAGCCACCCCATTTGCACCTGAGGAGGGGGCTGGCTGTGTGCTGGGGTTGCTGACTGGCTGCTTCCCACACCCAGGTGCTCCCAGTGCGGCTGCGAGCGGGCACCCACGCTGGTGAGGGCCGGGTGGAGGTGCTACGCCACGGGGAGTGGGGCACCGTGTGTGACAAGCAGTGGGACCTGGCTGCAGCCAGTGTGGTGTGCCGGCAGCTGGGCTATGGGACAGCAAAGCAGGCTCTGGTGGGAGCCAGGATGGGACAAGGTGAGGCAGGTGTTACAGCATGGACTTGGGAATCCTCTGAGCTTGGAGGGGTATGATGGGGAAATCAACTGGTTTAATGTGTCCTGCTAGAGAATCCTGGGATGCTCATGCAGCTTCAGGCTGCTTTACCCTGTCTGCTCCTGCCATGGGCAGCGCCATTCCCATAGAGAATGCCCAGACCAGGGGAAGGAGGCTGAGGGTCCTGCTCCAGGATGCTCATGGAGCAAGGAGCACTGACCCTTCCTGTGCTTTAGGTCTGGGGCCCATCCATATGAGCAATGTACGGTGCACTGGCCATGAGCGCTCCCTGGGCGAGTGTCGCTTCCAGAATGCTGAGCAGAATGGGTGTCGGCACGAGGCTGACGCTGCTGTACGCTGCCACATGCCCTACATGGACTTCAAGAGCCAGGTGAGTCCCTGCCTCCTTCCCAGAGCCTATTGAACCCCAGCCCTATTCACAGTCCCTGCTCTCCAAGCTCTATGCCCAGTGTGGATGCTCAGAGCAGCCCTGGGGTGACCCAGGGGTTGGGGGAACACAGAGCAGTACCCTGATGGGGTTCTGCAGAATGATCTGGTGCAAAATTAGTCTTGTAGGGAGGAAAGGAGGAAGATGAGGGAGACACTCAGCTGGATGTGTGGGGCTGCTTGTCCATTGTAGCATGAGGTGGGAGAGCCGGGGGTCTGCGCCACATTCCAGCTCAGCCCCTCTCTGCCAACAGGTGCGGCTGGCTGGGGGCCGAAACACCGAGGAAGGCGTGGTGGAGGTGCTGGTGCCAGTACAGGGGCAGCTGCAGTGGGGTGCTGTATGTGGGGCACAGTGGGGCCTGAACGAGGCCATGGTGGTCTGCAGGCAGCTGGGGCTGGGCTTTGCCAGCCATGCTCTCCAGGTGAGTGGGGTACCAGCCTGGAGCCAGAACTGCCAGGGTCGTGCAGGATGGATAGCATGGCCAGGGGGGGATGGGATGGGATGGGATGGGATGGGATGGGATGGGACAGTGTGGGGACAAATCCTGGTGGCAGTGCTAGGGTAGCAGGGGAGGCAGGTGGGTGCTGGCAAGGGCTGCAAGGACTGGTCCAAGCACTGTGATCCTCCTCTGTTCAGGAGACGTGGTACTGGGCAGGCAGCCCCGATGCCAGCCGGGTTGTGATGAGCGGGGTGCGCTGTGCTGGCACCGAGCTGGCTCTACAGCAGTGCCAGCGCCACGGCCCTGTCCACTGCCCCAGCGGCGGGGGACGCTTCTCAGCAGGGGTCACCTGCACCGCCCGTGAGTAGCGGGAGCCCATGGGGTACTGCTGGGAGGGAGGACCCCCCTTGTCCCATAGGAGAGTAGGGGGTGCTATGCAAGGTGGGGATCACCTTCTCAATCCCCGCTGATGCCCTCCATGCCAGACGCACCAGACCTGGTGATGAATGCCCAGCTGGTGCAGGAGACAGCCTACCTGGAGGACCGGCCCCTGGGGCTGCTGTACTGTGCCCATGAGGAGCGCTGCCTCTCCCGCTCTGCTGACAACATGCAGTGGCCCTATGGCCACCGCCGCCTCCTTCGCTTCTCCTCCCAGATCCACAACCTGGGAAGAGCGGATTTCCGACCGAGGATGGGGCGTCACGCCTGGACTTGGCACCAGTGCCACCGGTGAGTGGCCCGTAGGCAGGGGCTGGCAGGGAGCTGCCCCCTCCTTGGGCCAGGCAGTGCATGGTGGCACCCGTCCCAAGAAGCTGTCCCACCCGGGGTAATTAACAGCGTCTGAGCCAGCACTGTCATTACGACTTTATGTGGCTTCAGGGTTGTAATTTGCTGAGTCCCTGGGTGCTGCCCCGCTGGAAGTTCTGCGGGGCTTGCCTGGGCCAGCCGTGTGCTCCCTGCCGGGCACTGGTCCTGTGCTCAGCGCCCCTGTCCCCACAGACACTTCCACAGCATCGAGGTCTTTACCCACTATGACCTGCTGACGCTCAATGGCTCCAAGGTGGCTGAGGGGCACAAGGCCAGCTTTTGCCTGGAGGACACCAACTGCCCTGATGGTAGGTGCTAGCTGCAGAGCTGACAGTGACCCCCCATTCTGCTCCCCAAAGGGGCTCTGTCTGTGCCTCCCTCACCTCCCCTCCTTGCTGCAGGTCTTCAGCGACGCTTTGCCTGTGCCAACTTTGGTGAGCAGGGGGTGAGTGTGGGGTGCTGGGACACCTACCGCCATGACATTGACTGCCAGTGGATTGACATCACCGATGTGCCACCAGGCAGCTACACCTTCCAGGTATGGGATGGACGGGTGGGGGACACCAAGCTACCAGAGCTCAGAGCTGGGGGGTCCCATGAGCACCACCTCATCCCTCACCCTGCACATCAGGGTGCTGCTCTGTACCCTGCTGTGCATGCCACAGCCCTGCCTGGTCAGGGCATAGCAGAGGTGCTCCCAGTGCTGCCCCTTGCCCTCCCCAGGTGGTCGTGAACCCCAAGCATGAGGTGGCTGAGTCTGACTTCTCCAACAACGTGATGAGGTGCCAGTGCAAGTACGATGGGCAGCGTGTCTGGATGCACGGCTGCCACACGAGTAAGGAGGGACGGGAGCATGGGGGCTGTGGCAAGCAGCATGAGGGAAGTGATGAGGCTGGGGGTGCCACAGGTTTCTTCTTCCCCCACACGCCCACTCATCCACCCGCCCCCACATTATCACTCTCCCCAGGTGATGCCTACGGTGCTGATGTGGTGAGTGATCTGGAGAGACGGGAGCGCCTGGCCAACAACCTCGTGTGAAGCCTTGGCATTGACACGGTCCCAGCAGCGCCGCGGGAGAGTCCGGCTCCTGCGCCCCAGCCCCAGTGCCCTGGCAGCACTGGACTGAGCTCAGGGACTTGCAGACTTTTGTCTTTATTGATGCTGCTGCAGAGGATGGAGATGAGAGCCAGGGCCAGCAGGGGAGTGCCTGGGGGTGCCCAGTCCCGTGCTGCCAGTGGGACTTCAAAGAATGGCCCAAGTACCGCAGCAGCCCTCACCTCCACAGCCCCAGGGCCCCCCAGGACAACTACCTCAGCCTGCCCAGCCCCCCATGCTCCAGCAGACTCAGGACAATCCCCAGCCACCCATGCACCCGGTCCTGTCTTCAATAAAGGTTCTGTGAGCTGAGAGCAGGGAGAGGGGGTACTCCCTTATCAATCCCACCATCACCTCCTCCTTTCCCTCCACTCTTTCCCATTAGGATCATGAAGCCAGTCCCCAGCTGGGAACAACTTAGTCTAGGCAATGTGTCCCTAGCCATGCGGCATTTCCCCTGTGCCACCCAGCGCCACCTACTCCCAGGCTGCATGTGGCTGGCATCAAGCAGCTCTGTCTTGCCATCAGTGGTCCCATGGGCCAGGGCACCCTGGCCCTGAACTGGCTAACCCTGTGCATGCAAAAAGACCCAGCCAGCCCTGTGGCAGCATGGGCCAGCAGCCAGCCCAGCAGCCACTGTGTCTGCAGCTGACATGCTGGGCTTTCCCAGGCTGTCCTGGCAGCTTCCCAGACATGGGAGCTGTGGTAGGGCCATTCTGTCCCTCCAAGCCCTTGCTCCTGGGCACAGTGTGGGGACACAAAGTACACTGTGCCCTTGCTCTCTGTTTCTTACCTCCCATGGTTTCTATCTTTTTTTCTTACAACAGGAAATAAAAGGGAATGTCACCAACACACTCTGTACTGTCTGTTCCTCAGATCGCCAGCCACAGGGCAGTGCCAGCCTTCTACTTGCACACCTCTGTGCATCCCTGCCTCGCTGGCAGGCACCAGCCATGGGTGGGGGGCTGTCAGCACCCACCTTGGCCCAGGAAAGTCAGGCTGCAACCACACGTGATGGTCCCTGCACGTGGAGTTGCTGCTGGGAGCAGTAGTGATGCACTGAAGGGGCCTGAGGCCAGAGACCGTGGCAAGGCACGTGCTGGTGGAGGCTCACCCGGCCAGGATCGGGCTTTGAGGGATGCCGGATGGCGGGGAGAATGTTTTCCACATGAGAGCAGCTTTGCTCCCTGAAATTTCCACTGGCCAAGCCACGAGCATCCGGGAACAGCAGCCGAGATGGCTCCCAGCTGGCAGCGCTGCCGGACGGTGCAGGGGCAGTCAGCCACCACCACCAGGTCATGACCAGCTCCACAGCTGCCAAGCTGGGGAACAGCCAGGGGACACAGGGCAGGCACACGAGCTCTTCAGCGACCAAAAGCATGAAAAATGCTGGCAGAAAAGCATCATCCCCATCCTTACCTCCTGTGAAAGGCCCCAAAACCTCAGAGTCTGCAGAGCTACAAGGGTGGGAGAGGTAGGGCACATAAAGCTGTTTTTCAGGTGCTGAGATATGATGCAAAGCAGAGCCAAAGGCAGGTCCCAGGTGCCAGCCTCTGCCCGGGGGCAGGGCAGGAAGCCCCCAGCCTGCCACAGCCGGCAGCGTGGCCACATCACAGCCCCGTGTGGGGCCAGGAACATGGCCCTGCCCATGCTCTGACAAGGGCCCTGCTGTTCAGGGCTGCAGCTGCTCCGCGGAAGTAAACAGGGTCCCTGCCAGCACATTCCTGCCTGCCGTCCTGCCCGATCCCTCCTGTCTGCACATCCCCCACAGCCGCCGGGGACACCCAACACCTGGGAGGGGTGGATGTCCCCGCAGCAGGGCAGACCATGCGCAGCTGCCCCCGGCACGCACGCCCTCCCCCGGTATGAAGGGAACGGGGAACCACCACCCAGACAAGCAAATAAAATAAATGGCATTTATTAGCAAAATAAAGGACAGAAACTCTCACTCACAAGGCCCCGCAAGGTGGCCGGGGCCACCCCACACAGCCCCCCGTGCTCTCTGCTGATCTCCCTGCATCCTGCTGGTGCTCCTGCTGTGGCTGGCAGCCTTGGGGTTCTGCACTGGGCAGGGTGGGCAGTGCTGACAGCAACAGCATCCCCACAGCACCAACCAGCCCGTGTGCTGCTCAGCCCTTTCGGTGAAGCAGCGCGGTGCTTTTGGACGCAGTGCAGAATCTGTCCCAGCTCTGAGACACAGAGTGCTCTGCCTGCCTGCAGAGAGGGACATGGGCTGAAAGTGCAGCCTCCTGGCTCAGTCCCGGCCCTCCCAGGCATCCTCCCGCTGCTTGTTCTCCAGGCGCTTTCTCTCTGCAGAGACAAGAGGGTCAATGGCACATCCCCATCACCTCACCTCCCTGGGGAGGTGGCAGGAGTCCACCCTGGTGCGGCCCCCTTTCACCCAGCACCCTGTGAAAAGGAGCATGCATGAGGAAGGCCCCCCTATACTGCAGCCCCTCCAGGCATCCAAAACTCACCTTGAGCTTCTTGCAGCTTCCTCCGCTCGGCATCTCGCTGGGCTGGTGTCTGCTTGCTCCGTACCCCCAGGGCACCAATCACCAGCCGCCTGGCCAGGACGGCTGATGTTTCAGGGCGCTCCTTGGCCGGCTGCAAGTACTCTGTGAAGATGGGAGACATTAGTGGGGCATTCCGGGAGAGACAGGGCAGCCAGCACAGCTGTGGCGCCGTGCTGGCTGCTCCATCCATCCCCAGTGATCAGGATGATGTTGCAGCACAAGCACGATGGCACAAGCTGGCACAGGGCAGCACCACTCACCAGCATATGCCCGGGCTTTGGCTTTAGAGGCGCGGGTGCCCTGGGACAGTGGGCGTGTCTTCACCATCAGGTGCTTGGTGCTGAGGGCATCCCGTGCTGCAGGAAGAGAGCAGCATGTCCATGTGCAAAGTCAGCCCCATGCCCAGGTTCTGGCTACGGGAGACGGATGCCTCCTCTCTGCCCATCCCCAGCTCCAGAACCAGGAGCAGTACCTGTTATGGGGCTGGAGAAGACGCCCAGGGCGTGAGTATCGTCCACCCACTTAATATCAAAGCCTTTTTTCCTGCCAAAGAGTGGGAAGGTCAGCAAGGCATCACCTGATGGGCAGCCATCTGGAGCAGCGCCCAGACAGGGAACCCCAGCACCTGAGTGCTGGCAGACTCACTGATAGCTGCAGAAGACACGCATCAGATCCTCGGTGCGGAAATCCGAGGGGAAATCGTAGATCTCGATGACATGGGGCAGCTCATCGTCGCTGATGTCTGGAGCAGCAGGCTCGGCCCCATAGTAGTTGAAGCGGGGTGACTGCCGGCTCTCCTGGTGCTTCTCACCCCCTGAGAGCTGCAGCAGCAGGAGAGGCACAGCACTGAGCAACCCAGGCCCACCCGCCTCACAGCAGTTCCCAATCCATGGCAAGTGCTCCCCACAAAGTTGTCCAGGCCCCTGCAGCTCACCCCAGCACTGCAGATGGATTCAGGGAATTGAGGATTAGGAGTTATTAACCAGGGTTCTCACACCAAGCACTTGCTTTTCCTATTACCAGCATCCCTTCACTTGCCATGCTCTGTGGCCAGGTCAGGGACATGGTAGGAATTGCAGGGGTGAAATAGCACATGCATCTCCAAGCACACCCCTCCTTCCACAGTGATGTGATCACCTAAAATACCTTTGGGGAAGAACAAGGAGCAGGATAGTAATGCCAGGAGGAAAGATTGATGTCTCTCTGCCACATGGAAGCACCAGGCTCAGCATGCCCTCAGCACCCCACATGCCAAGATGAAAAAGACAGCGCTCCACTGAGGAGCAAGTTCTGCTGGTTAATCACCTGTACACCTAAAAATTTACATTTTATTTCTCATTTGAATTTGTCTGACTTCACTTTCCAGCTGGCAGTTCTTGTTCTGCCTCTCTGCTGGATTAAAGAACTCTCAGTCCCTGGTCTCCTTCCCGTCACAGCACTTACTAATGTGTATCAAGTCCCTTCTCAAATATTCTTCTCAATAGAATGGGTTGTACACCTTTAGTACCTTAGAGCAGGGCACTTTCTCCAGCCCTAAAAGATGATGGCCGTAGAGCTTTTCTACCTTCCACATTTTTCAACCTTTATTTTAAAACATGGGCAGCAGCCTCCCGCTGCCATAACAGAGGGGTGCAGCCAGGCCCTATTTCCCTCTGTCCCACAGTATTGCCAGTGCCAGCTGGTCACCCTGCACCACGCTCTGCCCAGTGGGCCACCCTGCATCACTTGCTGAATCCTTGCTTTCCAAACCATGCCATGCCAGTGGCCAAGGGGATTCACTGCCCTGCTTCAGCTGAGACACTGGGCCAGGTGCAGTCCAAAGCCACTGACAGCTCCCCTGTTCCCCCTGGAGTGTGGGGCTGGCATGATGTCAAGAAATGGGTACATAATTCAGGCAGGTTCCCACCCCGATCCCCTAAGCGATCATAGCAGAACACACCATGACTGCAAGCTTAGAGTCCATAAATCCCAGCCAGCTCAGTCGATAAAAAGTGCTCATTCTGACAATTTTATGGGGAAGATGGATTCACGCCAGGTAAGGGGGTGCTGCCATGGCAGTTGGATGCCAGTGGAGGGTAGAGCTGAGTTATGGAGCTCACGGGACAAGTCAGCACTGCCAGCAGGGCCCCCTGCCCTGCCATCACCCCCGTGCAGGGCATCACAATCATCAGGCACCCTGAGCCTGCTCGAGGGAAGCAAGGGAGCCGTTCCCAGGCAGGATAAAGCCCTGCGGTGCTGCTTGAAGGAGCAGAGCACTCAGGTAGTGCCAGGCACTGGGAAGATGATTAGAGAGCGGGAGCACAGAGTGCCGGAGCAGTCCATGACCTTCACAAATCACCAAGTGTGGCGGGGCAGGAAGGACAGGAGCCGTCTGGCAGCAGGGCTCAGCCACGCGGCAGGCACAGCCCAACAGGTCCCCTGCGCTGCCAGCCCAGCACGCAGCGTGCCGGCAGCTCCACAGCCGCGGGGCAAGGCAGCAGCCACGGTGCAGAGCCCAGCCCTGGCAGGCATCCTGGGGAGGGTTCGCTGGTGGATGGACAGACAGATGACAGGGAAAATGAAGCCTGTCCATCACATCTTGCTCCTCTCTAGACACACCCCTGCCAGAGCAGGTCAGAGGGGTCGGTGGCTGCTCGCTTACACCACAGCCCTGAGCACCCATGCACCGCGGCCCCTGCCACACCGCTCCGCCTGATGGAGTGTCCACAGAGCCTGCAAGGAAACGGTCGCAGTGCTTAATTACTCTGTGTTCAAACTGATTTCTACTCTGAATTTGTCTGGTTTCAGCTTCTAGCCAATGGTGCTCACTATGGTTTTTTTCCTGCTAGATTAAAGAGCCAGCCGCTATCAGAAATCTCTCCTGCACACAGAACGTCATAAATCTTGCTCTCTGCCAGCTATCTGCATTGCATAAGGATTTGGTTACAAGGAAGATGTTACTAGTTCTCTTGTTCTTTTTGTTAATTAACAACAGCTCCATCTTCCCAAGAGCCTGTGCCCTCTCCAGGCAGCTACCTTCACCTGCTGGGAGCTCAGAGGGGTCAGGAAGCATGAGGTACCATGTGGGAATCTGCAAGGGACAAAGATGGCAACTTCTGATAAAACCCTATTTCAGGTTCTTTTTCACCCATTTTGGGAAGCTCCCTGGAAAGCTCAAATTTGTCTCAGAGCTTGTGCATAGGGGAGCCAATACAGATACTCCTTGGAGTGAGAACCTGTATTGCACAGCACAACCTTGCCCACAGCATCCCATGGCTGCACCATAACAGGGATCCTCCCTAATCTTCCTCCCCTGAGGATGAAGCTATGGCCATGGCATCAGCCCACAGAAACCAATGCCACCTGTACCAGCTCCCTGAGAGCAGCAGTGCTGTCCTCCTCACACCAGCACTCACCACAGCCTCTGCTCTGGAGGGTGGCAGACAGTGGCTTAGGGGAGCACAGCCAGGCAAGGATGGGAATATCCAACACCCTTCCACATCCCCCCAGACACGAGCCCTCTGTGTCCCACCGTCTCAGCACCATGCCAGGCTCCAAGAGGACACATCAGTCCAAGCAAGGCTTTGTGAACAAGGTGGGACCTGTGCCCCTCAGTAAGAGTGCTCTTGAGTTAATCTGATCCCTTCACAGATGCTGTTATCAAGGCACCACCCACCACTTCACACTCTGCTTCCAGCCAGGCAGACGCTGGATGTAACAATATTAATGTTGTTTGTTTCTTCAGGTACATTAATGTCATTTGGAAAATTACCAGTTTGACACTGCTGATTTAAAATGCAATAAGGGGGATATCCAGCCTTGCTGCATAAGCCAAGCTTTTCTCATGAACGGCAGCAAAATGGTGTGGGTCCTGGCACTAAGCAGCCAACGGTAGTAAATTCAGCAGCATGTGTGCAGGAGGGAATGGCAATGAGCCACAGCTGACTAAGAAGCCATAGTTTCGAGGAAACATCCCATTGCTGTTTCAGTGGGATCCCATACATCTCAGCCCATTTCTTTATCACCAGCCCTGGTTTCATGAGGGTGCAGGCGCAGTTTACAGCACTTCAGCAGGTTTTACTGGGCACACTTTATGTACTACAGAGAGACAATCACCCCATCCTTTACCAGCAACACAAGATGGGATGGGACAGATGGGGGGAAATGGAGATCCCATGTGTTTTGGCACCACAGGGCAAGGCTGGCTCTAAGAGCAGACAGCACAGCCAGCTGGGCTATGCCCTTGGTGCAGCCAACGCATCCCACACACACCAGAGAACACAGGAACAGTCATCCCTCACATCCCAGCAAGCACCAGTCACCATCCCTGCAAATCCCCACAAACACTGGCTTGCAGAAAGTACCTCTTCCAGCAGGCGTGGGTCCAGGCAGTCCCCATCATCATTGAACAGCACATCCCAGCTCTCCTCAGCACCTGGGCTGGTCTGGCTCAGGGTTTCAGCACTGGCACTGGTCTGTCCTTCCTTTGGGGAGCTGCTGTGGAGACCACTCTCTTCTTTCTCAGCCTCCTGGTGCTTCTGCAGCGAGCCCACATCCTCATCTGGCTTTGCCAGCTCCTTGGCCCAGGACGCAGGCGAGATCCCCTCCATACCATGGCACAGCAGTTCCAGGGGCAGTGGGGGCTCACAGCTTTCCAGAGGTGCTCCTTCCCACGGGCTGCTCTCAGTCTCAGTACTGCTATCTGTGCAGGCAGAAGTGCTGCCTGCTTCCTCTACAGCAGGCACCAGGTCACTCTCCCCACTGGGATCCCCAGCACCAGCAGTGCTTTCCTCCATGACAGGCAGGAGCTGGGATGGGCTGCCCATGCCCTGCTGGGGAGTGCTCCCCCCTGGGAGTACTGGAACATCACCCATGCTATCCCTCGAGAACATGGGTTCACAGCTGGCTCCTGGTGCAGACAAAGTGCTCTCCCCAGGAAGCACAGCCCTGCTTCCCCATGTCTCCTCTTCTTCCTGTACCCAAGTGGCACAACCCTTGCTCTGCTCTGCCAGAAGAGACCTCTCCTCCTCCCTCTTCTCCTCCCTCTCCTCTTCCCTCTCCTCCTCCCTGGCTTTCGGACCCACTGTCTCCCCCACCAGCTGGGACACCCTGCCATGGCTGCCCACCCCTGCTGACTGCAGGACAGCCTCTCCCAGGCTTTGGGAGAGGTCCCCAGCTGGATTTAGGGTGCTGTCCCCCACGTGCTCCAACTTGCCACTCAGGCCTGTCTGACAAACCAGTGCTGGGCTAGCAGCTGGTGTTGGGCTAGTGGGGTCGTCCCCAGCTTCGGGGGTAGCCTCCACAGCCCCAGCCTGGGCACTCAGCGGGGATGGAGGGTCAGGCTCACTCCTTATCCTGTGGCCATGGCTGAGCTCTCCAGGCTCTTTATGAAATGTTTTGCCCTGCCTGTCCCAGGGCTGAGCAACAGCTGGATCTGGGCATGGCTCACACAAGCTGGGTGATGCCTCCAGGCTTTCCAGTGCAACAGGGCAGCTGCCTCTCGTATTATGGCTGTGCCTGGCAGAGGCTGTCCGCAGCTCCTTTGGGCCAGCATCCACCTTGTTCTCCCTCCTTGCCGCTCTGCTCGCCTGTGTTCTGGCACGGTGGCTTGGTCTCTGCCCCTCACCAGCGGCCCAGCCAGAGTCCTGCACCAGGCGGTGGTTCTCAGGCTCCCGGCGGTGGTTCTCAGGCTCCTGGCGCTGCCCAGCCCGAGCGTCCCCTGCCGCTTGTGCCTCTCTCTCCCGCCGTGCTTTGGGCACGTACAGGGCCATGTCGGGCTTCCTGCGGCGCACCCGGCCGCCCTCCGCCTCCTGCTGCATGGTGCCACCGCTGCCTGCCGAGGAGAGAACAGTGTCACTGTGCCACCCGCAGCCCAAGGGCCCACAGCTGAGTGCATAGAGGGCAGCCCCTGCCTGGCTCACTGAGTCAGGGTCCAGCACGCACCCTCGCCCCCTCAGCAGCTGGCACACAGTGATGGATTGTGGAGCCCCAGCACTGCCCCACAGTAGCATATCTGCAGACAGATGGTTTGGGGCCTGGAGCACCCCGCAGCCCTACAGCCTTTGGTGGGGAACATCCGGGTTGGGGGAAGCAGGGAAATCCTGACAGAATCACTGGGGCACCTCCTCGCTCTGGCAGCTGCTAACTGGGACCCTTAAGCCCAAGGGACCAGTGTCTGCAGTTGAAGCAGAACACACACCATGCACTACTCAGGCATCAAAAACCACAGAGAAGCCTGAGGCAGCCACAGAACAACAGAAAGCAAACCCCAGCGCAGGGATACCCTGGCACAGGACCATGGCATGCTGCAGCCCTGCTCACCTGCTGCCCCGTCCCGACAGAGATTTATTTTTCATCATCTTTGGCAGCAGCAGGCACGCCGCAAGTGGCCAGGCCCCTGCCCCTATAAATATGCATCAGACAGGGTTTATGGAGACGGATGGTGCGGGGGGCTGCACTGTGGTTGAGGGGAAGGCAGAGTGGGGCTGGGCTGGGCCCCCATGATTAATCACTGCCCACTCCGTTTAGGGGGATTCATCACAGGCTGCTGTCAGGTAAATCACTGGAAAAACACCTCTTCAGTAATTAATGTGAAGTGACGGATGGACAGCCCCTGGGCCCATTAATCTGGACCATCAGCGCCGACTGAGATTATGAATGTCAGGATGCATAAACTGCCGGCAGATCAATAGGGCCAGGAACCCATCCAAGGCTCTCATTTCCGAGGCACCTCCGGTACATTAGCCTCCCCTCCACACAGCCCCTGACCGAGGCGTGAACGCTCTGTGCCCCTCACCAACAGCCAGCAGTGGTGCCGGGAAGGCGAGGGGAGGCCAACCACTGGCTGGAAAGTGGCTGGGGCTGCCCATGCCACACAGCATCATCCCCTCTTCCTGATGGATGGACAGACCATTGCCATGGCATGATGGATGAGTCTCTCATGGCTCTCTGGAAACTACTGGAAAAGCCCAGCAGGGAAGTACCCCTAGCATGACCACGGCTCCCATGGCTGCACCTCATGCTGCGAAGATGGGCAGGAACATGAGGTGCAGGCACAGGCGCCGTGGTGATGCTGAGCACCATTCCAGGGCTGCCCCAATCATTTTTCTGTCTCCGTAGCTCTTGTCATTTTTTCCCCCTCTTTGATACACTAATTTTGCTGGCAGAACGATCCCCTTTATCTTTATCGACCACAAGAAAGGAATGTATCCTACAAACCTTCCAAGGACTGGATTAGTCATTTTTCAACACTGAAGCATTATACATTTTCTCACCGAGTGGCAGCCCGAGTGCCAGAGGGGAGGGGGCACTGGAAGCCCCCCCGGCACCACCATTTCCAACCACAGATGGCTTCCAACTGCACTAAAGCATGTTCTGCTAAAGCATGTTCTGCTTTTCCCAGCCAAGCCCAGAGTCCCAGGCCATGCCTCATCACTGAATGTCTTGTGGGGGTGAGTGATCTCCCCAGGCTCTCCTTCCTGACAATTTCCAGCACAGGGAGCAACCAGAATGCATAAACCATTGCTCCATGCACATCCCATGTCACCTCCAAGAGCCTTTGCACATAGGATTTATGGGCTCCTCAAAAGCTTGCCATTCACCTTGCCTCACCCTCCAAAGCAGATGGTGCAGCATTAGCCACACGGCTGGTTCTGGGAGCATCCTCTCCCTGCACAGCTTTGCCTCTGCCTGCCACACACAGCTGAGGAAGAGCTGCTTCCTGCAGTCTGGGAAGAAGCACAGCAAGGTGGTAGATGACCCACACTGGCAAGAATGCCGCAGTGCTTTGTTTTTTCCCCACAAGGCAGCACAGCTCCTGCCCCCAGCCTATTACACACTTCATCGATGCCACAGCCACGGCACCAACTGATTTCATGCTCCAGGAGGCAGAGCAATGGCCCTGGCTTTGGATCTCATTCACACTACGCTAGGTAGGGCAACCCCGCCACTCCCAGAGTCTGGGACCAAGCTTGCCCCACAAAGACAGGCAGCAACAGGCAGTGCATCTCCAAAAAGGCCTATGCTGCCCCAGATGCTGTCCTGCTTTATGGACCTGCCTAGCAAAACAACTCAGCACTCTGGCACTAAGCAGGGAAAGGCCATGGTACCATGTTGGTGATGGGAGTGCTGCCAAGCTGTCTGGCATGTAAAGCCCACCAGCCCTGCACAACATAGCCCAGCATGGCCAGGAGGATGCTGGATCATCAGCCAGGAGGCAGCCAGAGCTCCCTGAGGGCACAGGCCCCTCTGGCACTGTTCCCAGGAACACCCTGCTCATGGGGAGGTTGTGCTCATGGTATGCATTTGTGAGGTCTCAGTGAGCTGCCTGGTCATGTGCCAGCCTATGCTTCTCCTCTAGCAAACATCTGCAGCACACATGGGCAGCGTTTTCTCCCTGACTTCTCTCCCTGTCCTGTCCAGGGAAGGACCCCACAAACAAGAGCAAGCTAGCCATAGTCCTGCTCAGGGAATCTGGGAACAGGCATGGATGCTGGGCTGTGGTGCTCATGTGGAACATGCCAGCACCTGGAGAAGTCTCAGTGCCACACAGCACCCTCTCAGCAGGCTGCCGCATTTCCTGGCAGGGAGCTGTATTTTTAGCCTTCAAGGTTTCTAATTCCACTCAATCCATATTCCCATCGATAGAGTAGATAACCTTAAAGCCTTGACAGTGAACAGGAATGGCAATACTGAGGGACCAGCAGCCTTGGGGGACCTCACGTACGTAGCCTTGGCACGCAGCTCGCACACAATGTCACTCTTTACAGCCTTCAGCAGATTGGGCTCTTTGAAGGGGAAAAAAATAACTACAATAACAAGATTAATAAAAAGGCAGGTACAAGGAGATTCTAAACATGTCCACTGGGGAACCTGCCACTTGCAGGACTCATCCCATGCCAGGCACATGCCATGGCACACTTACGAACTGCACAACACCAGCCCCTGGCAGCCCAGAGTAGGACTGTCCAAGGTTTTGGTTACCCTGCACCTCTCCTGCTCTCAGCAGAGCTCCAGGCCACCTGGCTCAACAGTGGGCAACGGGGCCAAGAAAGAACCTGGATACCTGGTGGAGACAGAGCAAAGGCATGAACACAGCCACTGGTACAAGGCATAGCAAAGCATTCAAGGAGCGAAGAGCTGCATTCCATCCAACTCCTGCCTGCAGCCCCGCAGGCATTAAGATGTTCTGTCCCCTGCTGCCAGGAGAAAGAGCTCTCCAGCAGCCACAGCAAACACTGGCTATGGGAGGAGGTGGCAGAAGCGTCAAAGAGAGAGATTTCAATTGTGCCTTTCACTTGCAACACTCTTAGGAGACACCTGGAACAGATGCTCTTAGAAGATACCTGGAACAAGAGAAGGGGAACATTCCAGACAGGAAGATGATTTGTAAGTCAATAGTGTCCCCTCACAGCTGCAGGGGGGCAGGGGAGAGGGAAGGGACAACAAACCAGCAGAAGGAGTTAACAACCAGAACGCTAAGGGGAATACAAAGGACTTTACAAATATACCCAGGCAGAATCAGCACAAAAGTGAAAAGGTCTATTAATAAACGAGGGAGAGAAAATTAATGATGGCTCAAAAATAAAGATGACTCAAAAGGGAAAAATCACAGTTTTTAAACAGAAAAATGCAAATGAGGCAGCGGCCTTGCAAAAACAGCTGCAGGAAAAGCAAAAACAGCATGTCCACACAGACACAGTCACCTGGCCAGCCTGGCCAGTGAGGAGATGAACCTATTAACCTGCTGACACACAGTGACGAGAAGAAACCAGGGCCCTAGTGATGGGTAGAGCAAACAAGGCACTGATTTTCTCTGCAAGAAAGGACAACAAAACCAGAGCTGAGAACGGTATAAACCCTCTTCCTATCCCTAGTGCAGAACAAAACTGGCACTTAAAGGAGCCTGCATACCAACACAATGAATGATGGATACTGGCTTGCCCAGAGGAGTTATTTCAGAAGAATCGTTGGGCAAAGCTTTTTGATGAGGTAAGCAAGACCCAACTTAGCTGAGCTTCAGGGTCTCGTTTTACACCATCTCTCAAACTTTTACCTGTATAATGAATTGTCATTAAACTGGCAGATGATACTGAGCAGTGACCTGGTGTAAACACTATCCAAAACACTGTTGAAAGGACCCAATAAATGTAAGCAGGAAACAAAGCAAGACCTAGCCTGGGAAAATGAAGGTAAAATAACCCAAAGTAGCTACTCAGGGAGCAAGAGCATCCTGAAAAGCAAAGCCCAAAGTCCTACAGTGCACTTACACCAGAAAGCAAGTGACTGGGGTACCCACCCCAAAATGTGCAAGAGGCATATCTGGTCACCAGCATCGTGCCATGGGCCACTCCAGGGCTATGAAAGCCCCACAGGAGGCAGCACGCAGAACCTCGCAGATGGTGTGAAGGATAGACAGGGGCCTGCAAGCAGCCATGAAAAACTGTGTCCAGCACCTGTGAGCACCAGACACTTGTTTTACAAGGCATGGCAGACCGGAGCACGGAGCACCCAGGAATTCGTGTAATTCCCCTGCACTCAAGGGCTGACACATCGCCCTGTGACTCCGTACAGTGGTGCGAGTTACGGGGTCTGCAACGTGCCACGTTATCCGGCTATCCCGGGGGCTGCCTGCCGGCGGGCCGGGGAGCTGGGACTTCAGGTGGAGATCAGGGCTGGGACAGGGCCTGGGGAGCAGGACTGGGAGAAGGGGTAGGGGACAAGGATGGGACAGGGGATAAGGATCAGGACTGGGACAGGGAGAAAGGATCAGGACTGGAACACCAGGGTGAGGGAGAGCGGGGCAGCGCCGGGCCCGGGCAGGGTGCGCACCCCGGGCCGCTGTGCCCCGGTACCGAGCG
>WEIU01022417.1:207909-224977 GCA_013389925.1 Aegithalos caudatus
CGCCGTGGGGGCGCCGGGCGGCCCCCCTGGCCCGTGAGTAGCGGTGTGGTTTTGCTGCTCCGCGAAGTTTCCCGGGGACTCCGGGGCGGGGAGGGACGGCTCTCAACTCCGGCACGGTCACCGGCCCGGGGAGAAGTTGGTGGAGGGCGGAGCGGGACCGCGGGCACGTAGCCTGTCCCCGTGGCGTGGAGGGGATGAGGGGTAGTGAGCCGGGAGGGAGCGAGAAGAAGGATGCGATGGGGATGGAAGGATGCTGGGCTGGGGAGGACCGTGCTCAAGAGGCTGTACAGTGATGGGGGGGTGTGTGCTGGGACTGGGGAGCGCTGGCAGGGGCAGCAGGACTGTGAGCTGCGAGAGACAGCCCCTCTTTGTAGCGGCACTTGTGCTTGGTCGTGGCTGAGCCCGTGGAGAAGCGGGGGGCAGTGGGCAGAGGGGTCCAGCCATGTACCTACCTGTGTGGGAAGGGGCTGGCTGTGTGCTGGTGGGCCTGAGCTCCCCAGGGAGCTGGTGTCCCTTTGGGGTGAGCTCAGAGGCTAAGGTGACTGCTCATATCCACACTGCATTAGCTGCTGCTGGCTGAGCCCCAGCCTGCCAGGTCCAGCACTGAGGAGTCCTGCATGGGAGGGCCGGGCTCACAGCAGCGAGCAGACGTCGCAGCAGGACCCAGGCTCATGGGCTTTGGCTGGAGCAGAGGCACTGCAGGGTCTGGGCTGCTTGGGACTGAGGAGCTGTGGAAGGGCACTGCTGGTACTCTGAGCAGCCCAGCTGCTGTGGAAGAAGGGTCTGCCGGGTCTGTGGGACATCCCCTGCCTGTCCTCTGCCCTGGCAGGTACAGCTGTGGCAGTCTGGGAAGGCAAGGAATGAGAATATGATGTTACTGGGGCACATGCAGCATGGTGGCATGAGGTGCTGTGAGGTCACCATGTTGTCACCGTTTTGGGGTGCATTTGGGGTGCAGTGAGGCCCTTGCTGCATGATGCCAAGAAAAATCGTAGAGGTGCTGGAGGTGACTGCGGCCCAAAGCGGGATGTCACTGCAGTGGTGGAGCATGACATCACTGGGGTGCGTGGTGTGGAGGGCAGCAATGTCACGGTGACATGCAGGATGGGGTGGCCACACACCACCCTCCCCATGCTGTCACCAGGGGCTGGGGATGTCCATGTGTGTACAATGAGAAGATCTGGGGATGGCATCTCCCCACTTGTGGTGAGCGGTCTGGGGCACAATCACCTGCCTGTCCCATGGCTCCCTCTCCAGTCCCATCCCACCCTCCCTACTGGGCACTGTCAGTCACAGCAATGCATGGGCTCAGATGAATTCTACATGCTGCATCTCTGCCATGGGGCCAGCACCCTCCCCTGGGCTGCCTGGCTGCACCCTGCATGAGTGCTTGTGGCATCCTCCTGGTACCTCTGCCCCTGCTTGGCACCTTGGCTTCATGTCACTTGCCATACTGAGGAAGCACCTGGGGATGACCTTGCCACCAGATGCCACAACAAAAACCAGGACATGACTCTGCTGGAACAAGGTAGACTGAGGTCTGTCCTGCATACAGGCAGAACCCCATAGCCTCAAACATCAGGTAAAGTTTCATGCTGGGACTGTGGTTCTATCAAAGGCATGCTGGGAATGATGAGGCCCTTCTGCATCTGACATGCAGAGCCTGAGCCTCCCTCCATTCCCCTTCCCAAAATTGCCTGGCTCTGGGCTGGACATCACTTCCCCATGGCACCAAGCACCGGATTCACTGGGAAAAGCCTTTTGTCTCCAATCAGGAATATTGTTTCCTACTGGAAAAGTTCCATTCAGCTTGGAGGGATTTCAGCTGCAGCTGGATGAGGCAGGGGGGGCACCTGGGTAACAGTCCAGGCTCTGGGGAGTGGGAGCTGGATTGGGAAAGACAAGGAGCCCTGCCAATGGCCTGGGAATAGCCACCCATCATCTGGCTGTGGCTGACTCTGGAAGTGAGACAGCACTGCTCTGAAGAACCAGGGGCTTATGTGGCAGCCCTGCACCCATATGTCCACAATGTCAGTTGCTCTCCCCATGCTCACTTTGGTAACCCTGGAGTGGGGCTGTGGCAAAGGCTCCCCCTCCTTCACTGTCTGGCACTGCAGAGTGACACCCAGGGACTTTGCCATTCCTGAACAACCCAATGAACCCTGTCCCTATCACATGTGTCTTGAATGGGACCCCTGCTCCAGGGAAAGGCTCCTGGCCCCAAGAGCTTCTCCAGACAGTATGGCAGGGTAATAGGCACAGGAAGAGAAAAGAAGCAGCACACAGTAGAGCTGGGGACACACACACATCTACCCTTGAAGCTGTGCCTAGGGTACAGATGGGGTTGGAGAAGAAAGGGGAGCATACTGGTGCAATGGAATACAGGGATCTGGGTGTTGTGGGAAATAGGGTTAAGGTTTCCTCTGCAGCTGGAGAACAGCCCCTTCCTGCCCAGCCATTTGGGCCTGGAAGCATTTATGGCAGGGGAATCCTGGCCCCCAGAGAGCCTTGAGACCATTCCCATCCCCAGGGGGGCAGCAGCAGGCTGTTCTCCACAACCCCATGGGGTCTGAATCTTGGGCACCTTCCCCTCTCCTTGCTGGGCCTGTATGGTACCACACAGCTGCCACAGATTCCTTGGCTTGCTGTTAGAGTCCAACAGCATGGGGATCAGCTGGCAGTGGGGTCCTTCACTCCCATACAGGGGGACTGTTCTGGTAGGGGAGGGCAGTCTTGCTCAGGGAGGTGACAGTCACATGAAGCACTGTCCCCTTGGAGGCCAGGTGCCCCAACCACCCCTCCAGTTTGCAAGAACAGACCAGGTTGCTTTTTCTCCCAGCTGGAATGCAGGCGTGTGGGATCATGCCCAGAGCCTGGGGGACACACAGCTTGTTTCTGGGATCTTCCCCTCTGGCCTGGGATGAGGGGTTGCCCTCCTGAGTGCCATCTTGCTCATCACCTGTGCTACTGCCAGGTCAGAGCCAGCTCCAAAATCTCTGCAGCCTTGCCAGCAGTGCTGGCAGACACTGTCCTCCGCAGTCCAGGTTAAATGAGCCTCTCCTCCCAGTCTCCTGTTCCTCCCAGCATCTTCTCATGGCTGCATCCCTGTGCAGAAGCCTTCCCTGGTCAGGCTGGAAGGAGCTCACCCTGCAGAGACCCTGGGAGGAACAGTTCTAGCAGGATGGTGAAACTGAGGCATGTGGGAGTAACCTGATAAAAGTATCCCTGTGTTCTCCCTGTGAGCTTCCCCAGCTCTGGAAGACCAGTGGGACAGAAGACAAACTTCTGAAGCCAATGAATGTCTTCTTCCTCTGATCCTGCCAAGGGAGCTGTGATTGACACTTTGACTTACCAGGACCTTGGATGCCAGTGGCACCTTAGAGCAGAGTGAGCTGGGTTTGACCCCAGCTTTATCAGCACCCCACAGCCCTCCTGCTGCCTCTCCAGTGCCTCTAATAGGATGGGCTCTCAAGGCTGGGCAGCTGCTCAGCCCCAGCTCACTGGAGTATGATCTTGTCCCAAGGGTGAACAGCACTCAGGACAGTCCATGCATGGGGATGCCAGAGTGACAGTGCCCAAGGGTCAAGGGACGGGTGATGTGGTGCTGTGACAAGGGGTGAAAAGAGAGCGCCTCCCACACAAGGACAGTGGGGCTCCTTGGGCATCGTGGAGCAGTCTCCTCCTGCAGCTGATGGGCTGTAGGTCTCTCCCAGGTGTCCAGGATGCTGGCGTTGTGCCTGCTGTCCCTGGCCTGGCTCAGCGAGGGCTCCCAGCGCAGCGAGCCCATGTTTGCAGCCGTCACCCACCGCCTGCTCCCGCCCGACTACGACAGCAATCCCACACAGCTCAACTACGGCGTGGCTGTCACCGACCTGGATGCCGACGGTGACTTCGAGATTGTGGTGGCAGGGTGAGTGGTGCACCTAATGCCTCAGTGACAGCAGGACTTGTGGCCCTGCAGGGACAGGAATTCCTCCCTCCTTTGTGGTCTTGTGGCCAGCCTGGGGGGATGTGCACTAAGGTGGGTGGGTTAGGGTCTGCATACACCCAGCAGTGAATGTGTGTGTGTGTGCCCACACGGGGTGTTGATGCCATCTGAGTGCCTGTGTAGGACCATGTGAGTGTCCCCTTTAGTCCCTTCTCTGTGGGGTGGTGGCAGCTGCCCAGCAGCCAGGGTCCACCCTGCAGTGCACAGCCAGCGTGTCCCCAAGCTGTCTCAGTTCTGCTGACAGGACTCAGCTCTCTCTGGAGATTCAGTTAATTGGCTGGAGGTTTTTTATAGTCCTTTACTGGAGTGATGGCTGGGAAGGGCTGGCAGGAGCCAGGGAAGCAGGGAGCCCTGTGCTGTGCTGCCAGTGCCCAAGTGGGGCAGGACACAGAGCAGCTGCTGCCAGCAGGTCCAGCCCTGGTCAGGAAGAGCTGGGACCTGTATGCTCTGTGTGTACTGGCACTGCTGTGAGCTGCTCCTGCAGGGTATCTGTGTACACACTACCATCCTCACTCACTAAAGAGGCTTGCACACACAGGTGTGCCCACCTAGAGAGTGTTCTTTACCCTCACAGATCCCATCCAGCTGGATGGAAGCACTGCGGTGGCAGGCAGTCTGTCTGGCCCTGCTTCTGCTCTGAAAATCACCGAGACAGGAAAACACAGGCAGCACTGGGAGACCTGGAGGGGTCTGGGCCACCACTCCCAGCTGTGCTAAGTCAAGAAGGCAGCTGGGGTTTTGTAAGCAGTCATGGTGCCCGTTGTATAACTTGTTTACTGGTGCATTGGGCAGGAGCGGGCAAGGAGCCAGTGGGACACACCGTGCTGAGAGGATTTGCTTTGCATGCCAGTTTCCTTGCCCTGGGAAAGCTCTGCAAGCAGGGAGCTGCACCCCATCCTGTACTGCTATCTGCCTGGCCCCCACTGCTTCCCTGGTGTTGCCAGACACGGGATGCCTGACAGGGTCCTTGGCCTCTATGGACCATGCAGGTCTCTGTAGTGCCTGTCATTGGGAGAATCCAGTATTGCACCCAATGTCTCCCCAGGGATGAGACAGGGGCTTTCATCCCATCCCCAAGTTTTGGGAAGCCAATACCCCTGCTTCTACTCCCAGGTACAATGGCCCCAACCTGGTGCTGAAGTATGACAAGGCACGGGGGCGGCTGGTGAACGTGGCGGAGGACGTGCGGGGCTCCCCGTACTACGCGCTGCGAGACCGGCAGGGCAACGCCATCGGTGTGACAGCCTGTGACATCGACGGCGATGGCCGCGAGGAGATCTACTTCCTCAACACCAACAACGCCTTCTCCGGTGAGCCCTGCCGGCAGCCGAGCCCCAGGCACGGGGGGAGCCCCCAACACGGCTGCCCGCGACCTTCGGCGTGTGAGGGATGTGTGCGGGCTGGAGTTAATTTCTCAGTTGAGTGGCTCCATTGATTGATGGCAGAACGGGTGGGACACTGAGCCCAGCCAGCCACCGAGTCAGCACTTCCAGCTGCCCATTGTACTTTTTGTGGCACCCCAAGTGGGACAGAGGATTGCCTTCTGCCCTCTCACCTGGCCTGCCGCAGGAACCCTGCACTGAAAATCCCAGCTGTGCCCTGCAGCAGTTGTGCCCTTTGGTCTCATGGCTCTCCTGTTCCTGCTGCACCAAGTCAAGTCTAATCCTGCCCTTCTAGTGCTGCCCCTGCTCCTGACATGCCTGTCATGGGAACAAGACTTATATGCTCCAAGCTGGCACTGGGAATCCCCAGAGCTCCCTTGGCTTGGTGCTCCAGCCCAGCTCTGCCCTGTGTCCCTGACCTCCAGGCAGCAGATCTGTCTTCCCAGTGCTCCTAATTACCCAGGTTGGCAGTGGCTGCTGGCACACCTGACCCTAAATCAGGCTTTGCCATTGGTGCTGTCACAAGCGGTGTAGCTCACTGACTGTGCCTGCCACTGAATTAATTTCTTTATATATATATATATTTTTTTTTTTATTTTTTTTTTTAAAACCTTATCCGGGATGATCTACAGGGCTGTGCCCCATTGGGACATATTTTAGCTTAATGAGTTGATTCTTCTGTGTGTCTCCCAGTGGCCCTTAAGGGTCATGGGGCTCTTGCAGCAGCAGCAGCCCAGCCCTTTGGCACTGTAGGGGGCTGCAGGGACAGCAGATATTTGGGATGCTCTGGAAAAAGGGTGCCTTTTCCACAACCTCCCTTGCTGCAAAGCACCCTCCTCAGGAGAAGGCAGTGTGCTGGAGCACACTGTCCTGTGCCCCCTTCCCCAGGCATGGCCACCTACACAGACAAGCTCTTCAAGCTCCGCAATGGGCGCTGGGAGGACCTCCTGAGTGATGAGGTGAACCGGCACGTGGCCAGCCGCTTTGCCGGGCGCTCCGTTGCCTGCGTGGACCGGACGGTGAGCAGGCAGGCTCTGCGGACAGGGGCATCTCTGCCCTCTTCCCGTTCCCAGTGCCCCTCCAGTGGAGTCCTGGGGCCCGCTCCCCTTGCCCATCCCATCCCCTGCTTGGGCCAGGGGTGTTCCCCAGCTGCCCGTTGACTGTCAGGGCTAGCAATGCCCCCAGCTGTGGAGACTGTGGCTGCCTGTCCACACGGTTGCCACCAGCTGATAAACGTGCCTGTCAAGGTGATTTATGTTCCTGTCACCTGCTCTTTCTTTGTCCTCCTCCTCCAGCGTTTTGTTTCCAAATGATTATCGCTAAATCAGGGTGCAGCTACTGCACGGGACAAAGGGGGTGGTGGAAATTGGGAGGACCTGGCACACCGGGGGTGCTGGGAGGGGGGGATAACGTGCCCCGTGCCAGCCCCGACCAGAGAGCTCCTGGGGGCAATAGGGCACATCCCTACTCCTGGGATACTTTTTGCCGTGGGCTTTGCAGAGCTCTTGCTCAGCACATGGTAGCAGTACCTGCTCCCGCGGAGCACTAAGCATTCACAGCAGGCATCCTGTGGCCCCCGTGGAGATGAGTTGTGGGTGGGTGGGTGCTGAGGCGGTGCTGCCGGCTGCAGGGCTCCGGCAGGTACTCCATCTACATCGCCAACTATGCCAGCGGCAACGTGGGCCCCCATGCCCTGATTGAGATGGATGTGGCTGCCAGTGACCCTGCCCGTGGTGTCGTGGTGCTGGTGGATGTGGCCGCCCAGGCTGGCGTCAGCAAGTACACAGGTACACCGGGCTGTTGTGGCCCTGCGGAGGGGACGGGGCGCTGCACGACACGGCGAAGGTGACCCCGCTGTGGCAGGGCAGTGCAGCAGGAGCTCCGTGCCACGCCTTGGGTTGCCTGACTGCCCCATCTAGTGGCAGCCCCACCGCCCTTGGAAGGGACTGCGACCATGGGATGCACGTCTGGCAGGACCCCTGCGCCCACCATCACCGGGGCTAATCCTTCCAGAGCTCACAGCATCCACGGGGCAGGCAGTGGGGTTTGGGAACGTAGGCGTCGGGGGGAACAAGCCCGCTTGCGCTCCGTGCTGGTCCGCCACTGTGGGGACTGCTGCGTGCCCCAGCGGTAAATTGTCACTAATTAGGAGTGTTGTCACCATGGCGATGGCAGTGATTAGGGTTGGGAGTGACACAAGCGGCTGCCAGGCCCAATTAGCTCCTGCTGAGAGGGATTGGAGGTGGGCAAGAATGGGACACTGCGGGGGGGGGCAATGTGCTTGGGAGCACCGTGTGGGCAACACTGAGGGAACATGGGGAGCTCAAATTCCCGTGGGACAGCTGTTCCCTCACCCCGGGCTCCTGTCCCCAGGGGGTCGTGGGGTGGCCGTGGGCCCCATCCTGAGTGACAGTGCCTCTGACATATTCTGCGGTAATGAGAACAGCCCAAATTTCCTCTTCCACAACCGGGGGGACGGGACGTACAAGGACGTGGCAGCTGCTGTGGGTGAGTAGGAGACGCGTGGGGGAACGCACAGACGCTGGGGACCTCAGGGCAGGGATGGCTCAGCCCGTCCCTGCCTGCACTGGATGAGCCCTAAGGACCCAGAGCCCCACTGACCACTGCGCAGTGGCTAAGGTGCAGCGGGGCATCCATCAGCGCAGGGATGTAACCCTTTCTGGGGACGATGGAGCACATCCTAGGAGATGTGCTGGGGACAGGGAGTCAGGGAGGGGTTCCCGTCTCCCCCTGTCCCTTTGCGGTTTCCCAGGGCTGGATGACCCCTACCAGCACGGACGCGGTGTGGCGCTGGCTGACTTCAACCGCGACGGCCGAGTGGACATCGTCTACGGCAACTGGAACGGGCCGCACCGCCTCTACCTGCAGAGTGGCGCTCCCGGGCGAGTCCGATTCCGGGTGAGGGCTGGGAGTCCCCCGCACTGATGGCTCTGCCACTGAGCCACCTCGGGCAGGGGGGCTGGCTTCGCTCTGAATTGTCTTTGAGCCCTGCTTGCCAGCGAGGAGGGGACCCGAGCCATCAAAGCAGGACCCAGGTGTCCTGTTTCCTGTGCCTATTGTCAGGCTATGCCCATGCAGGACATCGCCACCCCCAAGTTCTCCATGCCGTCCCCCGTCCGTACCGTCATCGCAGCCGACTTCGACAACGACCAGGAGCTGGAGGTGTTCTTCAACAACATCGCGTACCGCGGCTCCTCCGCCAACCGCCTGTTCCGGTAGGAGCCCGGCGGGGCCGCGGCGCCTGCACCCTGCTGCGGGAGTCGAGCAGCCCTCACAGCACAGCCAGGCTCACAGGGCTCCTCTCCAGCAGTGCCACGGCTCGGGCTCAGCTCATAAAAGGCGGCGTGACTGAGCCCTTCCTGGCATCATTACCTGTCGCTGTGATCGTGCCTGCAGCAGCCCCTGGGGTCCCCAGCACCGCTGATTAGCAGCCGTGTGGAAGCTTGTTCATGGTTCCTGCTAATTGTGGGGGTCAATTCTTCGTTAACTTCTGTGCAGCACCTCCTTGCCTGGTGTGTAGGGTGGTGGGAACTGGTTGTCTACCCAATGCTTGCACTTGTGGGTGGATAGAGGGCCAGGGTTTTGCAAGGAGCCCTTTGGAGATATCTCCAGGTTCCAGAGGGAGGCAACAGATGGTGTTGCTACTCTGCAGTTCAGATGCAGAAGCTCTCATGAAACTCTGGTTGTCTCTGCATTGAGTGGGGATGTGCCAACAGGCGTGGGATAGTCACATCCCCTATCCATACCCTATAGCCACCAGGGCTGTCACCCCTACCGTGATTCTGCAGGAAGGCACAGATGTGCCCAGGAAGGTTCTGAGGACTGCAAGGGCTGGAATTAATATCCTGTGTGTCCTTGGCAGGCTCATCCGCAGAGATCACTCAGACCCCGTTGTGGAAGAGCTGAATCCAGGGGATGCACTGGAGCCAGAGGGACGGGGCACAGGTGTGTCCACCCCGCTCTGGCACAGCACTGCTTGGCACCTTCTATGCCTAAGGATGCCACACACAGTATCTGCCTGCTCCCCACCAGCAGGCTGGAGCTTCCATCATTCAGGAATGGCTTCATGCTTTCTCCCCACACCCAGCCAACTCTAGTACCCATCTCCAGTACCCCAGAAGCACTCTTGAAGAGCCCCTTCCTGGGGGTCCACTTCTCAAAACCAACCTCTGCATTTGGGAGGAGGTCAGGCAGCTCCCTGTGACGCACAGCCCTCCAGCCACTGCCTGTCCCCTCCGCTGCCCAGGGTGCCAACACACCTGATTGCAGGATTCCAACCACACTCCTTCATTGGAGTCCCCCCATATTCCCTTTTGTCCTTTCGTGGCTGGGAGTGCTGCTATTGCCAGTGGAAGGCCACAGAAGCAGCAAGGTCTAATGCTGGGGGACGTGGGCCAGACCTCAGGCACAACATGATTCTGTTCTTGCAGGAGGTGCAGTGACAGATTTTGATGGTGATGGGATGCTGGACCTCATCCTGTCCCATGGCGAGTCCATGGCACAGCCAATCTCTATCTTCAAGGGCACCCAGGTGAGTCAGGCAGAGATTCCTCGTGTTGTACCCATCCCTTCCGTCCCTCCCAGCTCACTCTCTCTGTTCCCTCCTTCCCTGGCAGGGCACCAGCAACAACTGGCTGCGTGTCATTCCCCGTACCCGCTTCGGGGCCTTTGCGCGGGGGGCCAAAGTCGTGCTGTTCACGCGGCGCAGCGGGGCCCACCTGCGCATCATCGACGGGGGCTCCGGCTACCTCTGCGAGATGGAGCCCGTGGCACACTTCGGACTGGGTGAGCTAGGGGGTCAAGGGGCTGCCTCCACCCCCAGCCTTCCCTGGCAGTCCCCAGGGCAGGGGCCATGTCTGCTGCCCCAGTGTCCTGCAGCACAGCAATCATCTATGCCTGTCACCCTAGGTATGGTGGGCTCCATGCAAAGCTGTGGACAGGGTGCCCAGCCACTGCATCTGCACTGCGAGGGGCAGCTGCCCTGTTCCCCATCCCCTGCCTGCTGCTTTGCCCAGGCAGTAGGGCTTTCTCTTCCCTTTAACTCTCCCTGATGAAGTATGTCCAGCAGCCAAGCCTGTAGGGGTGTCCCTGCCCACTGCAAGGTCATCCCATTGTCCCCATGTATGCCCCTCAGAGTACATCCATGTGCATGGGCTGTCAGCATGAGCACCTGGAGCTGGGCTCAGGGAGCAAGGGAAGACTTTGCCCCTACCACCCCACTGGCCTCCTTTCAGCCCCTGCCCACCCTGGAGACCCTCCCTTTGATGGGCTGCCCGCCTGCAGGGCATGACGAAGCCAGCAGCCTGGAGGTGACTTGGCCAGATGGCCGTGTGGTGTCACGAGCTGTGGCAAGCAGTGAGGTCAACTCTGTCCTGGAGATCCCCTACCCCCTGGATGTGGAGGAGCCACTCATGCCTGCCCCGCTAGAGGTGAGGGTGTACAGTGTGAGCCTTTGGAGATGGAAAAAAGGGGCTGGGCTCTGCTGGCTCAGTGGCTGCCCAGGGCTGATTCCTCCCCATCCCAGCAGTCTCTGCTTCTTCCCAAATGCAGTGCGGGCAGGGATTCTCCCAGCACGAGACTGGACGCTGTGTAGGTGAGTGGCTGCTGGAAGCACAGGTGTGCCTGTACCAAGGATGCTGTAGCATAGCCCCATGGGGGACACTCTGAGACTGGGAGGTGGCTGCCTGCCACATGGCTCAGTGCCAGGTACAGCTGCCTGTCTGGCTCTTGGCCTGGCAGTGGCACAGCAGTACAGCTCCAGAGGGGCACCGTGGCATCACAAGGAGCAGCAAGAGCACTGTGCTGGGACAGGAGGCATGGCTGGCATGTGGCAGGCTTTGTGCTGCAACCATGAACAATGGAGGGGCAGCAGAGATGCAGCAGGGCAGCTGTGGCTATGCTGTGAGCCTCCTGGGCAAAGATGTGGCTTGTGCATAGCTACCACTGGGGTGACCATCCAGTGTACAGGGGGAACTGGAGGGGCTGGCAGCCCAAGCTCTCTGCCCAGACATCTCACCCTGAGGACCCTCTTGCAGACACAAACGAGTGCACTGAGTTCCCCTTCATCTGTCCCCGGGACAAGCCCATTTGCATCAACACCTATGGCGGGTACCGCTGTCGCAGCAACAAGCGCTGCAGCCGGGGCTTTGAGCCAAACGAGGATGGCACAGCTTGTGTGGGTGAGTGATGGCTGGGACACCCTGACCCCATGCCAGCTGGCATCAGCCCCAAAGCACCACCTTGGGATGCTACTGCACCCCTGACAAAGGCCAGGCCATAGCCTGCAACCTGTCGGATGGCAGCCCAGCCATCTCCACCCTGGTTCTGTGTCTGTTTGTCTGTACGTCCCACTGAGCTGCCACTGACTCCACTTCTCTTTCTCTTTTTCTCTCTTGTTGCTTCTCTCCTTCTCTGTGCAGCTCAAGTGGCCTTTTTTGGGGGATATCCCTCTGCTGGGAGCTGGCCTGGGCTTTCCCACAGTGCCCTCCTCCCTCTAGTCCTCGGACTCTGCCTTTGTCTCTATGCACTTTAACCCCTGCCCATAATATGCCAGAGCAGCCTTGGCTGAAGGATGGGCTGGCCTCTGCCTGTCTCTGTTTTTCTCTTTCTGTCCAAGTCGAACCACCCTGGAAAAGCCAGCTGGGACATACTGGGGTGACCTGCAGTGGGACGGGCACAGACCTGGCTGTCCTGTGCACCATCTCTGGGAAAGCAGCTCTGGGGCAGCCTGGCAGTGCCCCTTCCCCCGCACACCCCGCTGCCCCAGTGCTATTCCTGCTCTGCTGGCACCTCCCCGTCGCCTCGAAACCGTACCATGTGCCTGCTGGTTTGGCCTGCGACATGCGTGCTTTGCCTGCCCCCTCCTTGGTGATGGGAACCACCTCCCCAGCCCTGGCAGAGGAGGGTCTTCCCAGCCCTGCAGGGCAGGATCCTCCTGGTCTGTTTTTTAATGTATTGACCCTACTGTTTGGAGTTGGACCCTGCTTAGTCCCAACAGTCTTCCAGCCCCTCTCCCAGAGAACCCCCAATAAACTGTATCCCGTCTATTAACCTGGTCTGCTGAGCTCTGCGGGGCAGGGCTGTGCTTGTGCTTCTGCCCACCCTGCCCTGGGGCTGCATGGGGAGGGAACCTAGGAGGGAGAGCATCCCCAGCCTGCCCCAGCTCTTCCCACCCAGGGCTGGGAGCTGGCTGGCGGGTGATAGCGCCTCTGGCCCAGATCTGCACTGGGGCTACAGCAAAATGTACAGCTCTGAAGGGGCTGGGGTGCAGCGAGCAGCCCTGCCTGCACGCCAGCAAGGCTGTGCTAGTTTTCCCCCTTGCATGCCATAACCCCACACGGCTTTCTTTACCCCCACCAGACATCGACGAGTGTGCTCAGGGCTTGCACAACTGCAGCCAGCTCTGCATCAACACCGCTGGGGCACACACCTGCCTCTGCCACCCAGGCTTCCGACCCTTTGATCCGGCTGCCAGCCGGTGCCTGGGTGAGTATCCGCAGTGCCCAGCCCCCTTCCGCTGCCTGCTGCTGCAGGCTGCCCTGGCAGCACAGATGATCAGGGGTGCCCAGTTGTGCTCACAGCCCTAGTGCTGGGGGGAAGAATGGACAGACTGGCGGTGCAGGAGTTGGTGGAGTGAAGACATCTGCCACCCAGCAGCCTTGGCACCAAGCAGAGGCACGATCACCTGCCTTGGTGTTCCAGGTTCACCCATGCCCCCCTCATGCCCCCTCCATCCCTTGCCCGCCCATGCCAGACACTCCCTGTACCCTTGGCACAGCTCTGACCTTTTCCCCTTCTTTCTCAGACATAGATGAGTGCCAGGCACAGCCTGGCCCCTGCGACCATATCTGCCACAACAGCCATGGCTCCTTCCACTGCCACTGTCACCATGGCTTCTCCCTGGGTGCTGGTGGACGCTGCCAGCCCATTTAGCCTGCTTTGGGACAGCCAGGTGTTCCCTGCTACCCCCCAGCACTGTGCAGTTGCACCAGTACCAACTGAATAAACCCTTTCCTGCACTGTATTCCTTCTGTGTCCCTGTCCCAGGGCCACACAACTGCTACACAGGTCTGTCCCTACTCCCCTAGACTGCCCCCTCCTCCCCATCCCTTCCCTTCCCCCACGCTCACCCTCGTGGGGCTCTGTGCAACCCATTGTGAAGAGATACCCAGCCTGATTCTGTGCCCCCACAGCATTGTCCCACTCACCCCTCCAACACAAGAAGATGCAGGGTAGGCAGTGGGGGAAGAAGCGTGGGGTTTATTGAGGAAGGTCTCCATGCAGGGGTGGGGGGCTCCAGCAGGAACGTTGAGGCCAGGGCCACCCCACACATACATCATGACCGAGCCAAAAGGAGTCCCACAGAGCAGAGTCCTCCCTCCAGGTCCCCAGGAGAGAAACACCAGCTCGGTTCAGCCCTGCACCCAGATAGGAATTCTTCTCCTTGGGGTGCTGGATATCACAGGGACCCACCTGTTTCCCCCTATCTGACCCTGGACCGTGAACCTCCTCACCTTGCCGCCAGGCCCAGGTGTCCCTCGAGGTCCCCTCTTACAGGCCAGGCTGAGAATTGGGGTGCTGGGGGCAGATGCATGCAGGACATGTGGGCAGGGAAGGACTCAGCAGTGTGAGAGGAAGGGTCCTTATGGAGCTGCTCCACTGGGCACCCTCCCTGCATTTGGGCAGGTCATGGGGCAGAGTAGGCAGGGGGCTGCTGGCAGCCAGGTACAGGCAAACTCTGCCAGCACTGGGCAGGGAGCCTGCCTCACCCATGCCACAGCTCAGCCTCAGCTGTGTCAGGCCATGAATGAGCCCAGGGCACATGGCACAGGGGCAGCATCATGCCCAGCACTGCACCTCCCTGCCCTGGACACTGGGCAGGAGAAATACCTGGGTCCAGCTGGGGGTGGCATCAGGTCATGCAGGGAGCAGAAGCAAGTGCCCAGTGTCATGGCAGTGAAGGATGCTGCTGGAGAGGACCTAGTGCCAGATCAGGGAGGGCGCTGGGGAACAGCAATGGGGCAGCGGGTGGGGCAGAGCTGGGGTGAATGCATGGCGCATCATGCAGAAGCGGCACCAGTGCTCTGACAGGCCCCCTGAATGGTGGACAAACAGCAGCTGAGCCCACACCACAGCACCGAGAGCAGGGTGCCCCAAGGAGGGGGTGCAGCAAGAGCTGTCAGTGTCTGTGGGCACGGGATTAAGTGTGCGTCCCCTGCTCAGCGCTGCCTGAGGCGTTGCCGGTCCCAGTGCACGGCAACAGGGACACTGCCAGCCGGGACTCCCCGGAGCTGGGCAAGCTCCTTTCGCTTGCGGCAGGGACGGCTGCACCAAGCACGTGGAGGCCTGTAGGAGTCCCTTGGCAACAGTTTGGCTCAGTGGAAAGCACCCGGGATGCCCCAGCACCGGTCCCTGCCCACAGTGGGTCCGAGCAGGGGCAGACCCACTGCGGGGAACAAAGAGCAGATGGGGATGGACAGCCCCACTGCGTAGCCCCGGCCTCCCCCTCCTGCTCTCCCTGGGCTCAGAAACGGGTGCTCTGGTAGTGCAGCCTGCGGAGGTCGGAGAGGCCACTGTCCCGGCAGTACGAGTCCCTGCAGGGACCCCCTGCCAGTCACCGGCCCCCCGCCCCGCCCCCCCCGCCGCTGCTGCTGCTCGAGCTGCCGCTGCTCGAGCTGCCGCTGCTGCACCGGTCCTCGTAGATGGAGATCTCGATCTGGGCCCTGCTAAGGACCATCGGTGAGATGTGCCAGCCCAATTGCCCAGCACCCACACCCAGTCTTCCCTCCACCTTGCCATGCCCCAAGCACCCCGCTGCCCAAAGGATACGACCCTCATACCACGCTCCAGGGGGTCAGTGAGCAGCAGCCCCCGTGGCGCATAGATCTTCTCATTCTGGTCCTGGATGTACTTGGAGATCTTCTTCAGGACCTGTCAGCACAGGGAGGGACACTCAGGGCCTGCCAGCATTGCTGTCTGCTCTGGCCTCCAGGCTCGTGTTCCCTGGGACATGCCTGAGCCATCCCTGTGCCCGTTGCCAGCTGTGCCCATCCCTGAACCACCCCCTGCACCTCAGCACCTTCTCATAATGTGTCTCCATGCAGAGAAAGATGAAATAGGCAGTGGCACAGGCCAGACACCCCTCGAGGTATGAGCTGCCCCCAATCTTCTCTGCCTCAGCATAGAAGCCGTTTAGGGTTTTCACGGTTTCCTCAAAAAGTTGCCGCTCAATCTAGGACAGAAGCCAGGATGAAGAGGAGTCTGGTTGGGAACTGGCCCTGCACCACCTTGTCCCCATTCCTGGGGGGACTCGGAGAGCACTTAACCCTCTCCTGTCTGCCCAGCTGATGCCTCAGCTTGCAGGCCCCTGCCCACCTCCCACCCATACCAAAACCTGCTGAGCCTACAGCCTTCACCAGAGCCTCCCAGTCCCCAGAAGCACCAAAACCCTTGCATGCCAGCCAAGGCAGCTGTGATTTCATACACCCAGCAGCACTGGCTGGCCCAGGGCCATGAAGCACCCCATAAGTGCCCACATCTTTATACCCTTCTTCTCTCTGAGACTCCATAGGGCACTGCCATAGGGCACCCCCCCTACCCTGACAACCTCTCAGACTCCCTACCCGGCTCTCCAGCTCAGGGGGAAACTTTGTCTGGAACTGGCATGTGGTCCCGTCACTGTAATCCCGCTGCACAAAGACCTTGGTGGCCAGGGATGCGCTGCGCCGCAGCTCCTGCAGGCTGTGCACCTGGGGGCAGAGAGGGTGGCACGGGAGGGCTGCAGCCGGGGCTGCTGGGCATCCCTGCTGGAGGACTGGAGGCCAGGGAGCAGCGCCATTCCCCCAATGTCAGGGGCTGCAGGCTCACACACCCCGGGGCAGGGAGCCCCTAGCACAGGCTGTGCCATGCCATGAGTACAGCTTGGCGCTGAAGGTGTGAGGCAGGGGGAGGATGCTGCGGCAGCCCCCTGCTCGGAATGAGGGTGAGTGCGTGTGCTCTCGTCCCAGGCTGGTGTCTGGTCTCACCCCCGGTGGTTCCTGCATGCACAAGCCAGTGGGCCACGGCCCGGGGAGGGAACAGCCCCCTGTCCCCAGCAGTGCCCCGGAACACAGCCAACCCAAGAGCTCCCCGGCAGGAGGATGGGAGTGTGCCGAGCGGGAGCAGACTGGGCAGCAGAGCTGCAACAGTGGCACAGTGGGTGGGCAGGCTGCAGAGGGGCGTCTTCATGAAAAGGACCGGCAGTCTCGGCAGCAGATGCTAAGCCCTGACTCCCCACAGGGTGTGAGAACCTGTGCCAGCCCCCGAGCTCCATGTTGTGGGGCAGCTTTGGTGGCTGGAGAAGGGGGTGGAGGCACCAGGTTGTGCCAAGGGCGGGCAGCAGGCCCCTCCCTGCACTTCGCCTGAGTGACACGGGGCTACTGCCTGCTCTGTGCCCCACAGACCGTCTGACGCTGTCCCGCGTCCGACCCACGGAATCTGGGAGGAGAATCCCCAGTCCCACAGCCCAAGCCAGGCACGCTGCAGCCTTCACCAAAGGCACCCTGCGGCCACCCTACACCCCACACCCCTTCAGGCACCTCACCGGCCTTTCTGTACCCACGGAGCCCTCGCAGCCCCCAGCCCCACACTCCCGTCCTCACGGACCCCAGCCCCACGCTGTGCCCCCGCTCCGGCGCAC
>WEIU01022417.1:225192-243849 GCA_013389925.1 Aegithalos caudatus
GGCTGCGGACGGCGGTACCGGCTGGCCCGGGGCTGGCCCCGGAGAGCGGCTGCGAGGGAGCGCTGCTGCGGTGCGTCCCGCGGGTCTGGCACGGCGAGTGCCGGAGCCCGGATATCTTTGGGATGTGGCTGTAGGACCCTGGGGGAAACCTGACTGCCGAGGGGGTGCTGCCGGACGTAACAGAGGGTCTGAGCGGCCGTGAGCCTGGACCGGCAGGGATTTGGGGAGTCGACCCGACCGTGGGACTGGCAGACCGCGGTGCCAAGGGGCCTCATCTGAAGCTGCTTGTTTGCGAAGGAGTTGCAGCTGGTGCTGCGGTCAGAGCGCGGGCAGACATCAAAGAGCAGAACTAACGAACTCCCTGTTATCTCTGGCCATTGACAGCTCAATTAGAGCCGGAGAAATGCCAAACGGGGGGAACAGAGGTTCTCCCGAGAGGCGAAGAAGGGGGGCTCCCAGCTGGGGCTGCCGTGGGGCGAGGGATAGAGTAGCTGGGCACAGGGCCCTCAGCTGGCAGGAGAGCAGCCAGCCCTTCCCTCAGCACCTGGGCCGTGCTGGAGGCGGCGCGGGGCCCTGCCCGAACATCTGCTGTGCTCTGGCAGCAAACATGGTTAACACAGCTAACACACACAGCTAACACAGAGATAACACAGCTAGCACACACAGCTAACACAGAGATAACACACAGAGAACACAGCTAACACACACAGCTAACACAGAACTAACACAGCTAACACACACAGCTAACATAGAGATAACACAGCTAGCACACACAGCTAACACACACAGCTAACACACACAGCTAACAGAGCTAACACAGCTAACACACAGCTAACACACAGAGAACACAGCTAACACAGTTAACATAGAGATAACACAGCTAGCACACACAGTAACACACAGCTAACACACAGAGATAACACAGCTAACACACAGATAACACAGCTAACACAGCTGACACAGAGATAAAACAGGTAACACAGCTAACACACACAGGTAACACAGCTAACACAGCTAACATACATAGCTAATACAGAGAACACAGCTAACACACACAGTAACACAGCTAACACAGAGATAACACAGGTAACACAGAGCTAACACAGCTGACACAGATATAACACAGCTAACATACACAGCTAATACAGAGAACACAGCTAATACACACAACTAACACACACAGATAACACAGATAACACACAGAGATGACACAGATAACACAGCTGCCTGCAGCACAGGGGTAGTGCTGTCTGACTCCTGCTCCCTGCTCTGAGCACCAGCCCAGGCTTTGGGCAGAGCAAATAGAGGCAGGGCCTTTGGGGTGGCTGGTAGGCAGCCCCCTTTCTCTGGAGCACAGCAGGGTTTGTGGCTAAGGGACCAAAGGACACTGCAGTCAGGGACCCCAGCTGGAGGGCTCATCTTCCCTAGACACAAAGCTATGGATCCCACAGCTTCTGGGGAAACCTGCTGCTCCCATGGTTCAGAGCAACCCTGCCAGCCCACACTCCAGAGCAGTGAGGTACCCCTGCCTTGACAGTGCCACAAAATCAAAGGACACCCCTTGAGAGGGTGGTGTGTGAAGTCTTCCATGCACCCAAATGCACGCATGCACGTTGGCACAGACACTCGTGCATGCATCCAGGTGCCCACACCTTCCTGCACACCCCATGCACCCCAGGCACACACCCAGGTGCACATGCAATGTGCTCAGACACCTAAGCCTGTCCTCAGGTGTCCCCAAACCTAGACCCTGCATCCCATCTCCTTCCCATGCTGCATGCCACTGCCACGTCAGTGGCAGGTCCTGCTGGTTGCCATGGCAATACTGTGCCTGCCAGGAGATGAAGTTTGCTCTCCTGTGCTGCAGTGAGGGGCCGAGAGCAGCCGGGGATCAGCTCTCCTTGCCACCCCAGGCTCTGCCCATCATCCCACATCCCACAGTGTTGCCCCAGAGTTGTCTCCTCTAGCTACACCAACCCAGCCCAAGCAAAGGACTTTGAGTTCTGGGCTCCTTGTGCCTCACAGGCTATGGACCTGCTGTCTGCATGTGTCAAGGAGTATCCTTGGGTGGGACATCACCCCACCATAGGGAGCTGCCTTCTGCAAACCATACTTCCCAGGACCAAGATGTGTCCAGAGGCAGGCAGGACACAGACCTGTCCCAAAGCACTTCTCATCACCACACAGACCCCAACCCTGCCTTTAGTGCCTGCAGACCCTGGCATCTCCAGAGCCCACTGGAGTCTGCCAGCTCCCCCATGCAGGGTGTGGTGTCATGGGGTTTCTAGTTTTAGCCAGAGCAGGGACAGACCCTGCCAGTTTCCATGCAGAACGAACAGGCTGGTGCTATGGCATGTCAGCAGGGCTATGGCTTCCAGCAAGGCAGGACAGAGCTGGAGAGGGGCTGGAATAGTCAATGCAATCCCAGGCAGTAGGAGCAGAGACAGCAGAGACTCAGGGCAGCCTCAGTGTGCTGCATGGCCCTGCTGCCCTGCCCAGACCACTGCCCTGTGAGGGTCCTGGCAGGGCTCTGACTCTTCTGCACCATCTGCTCAGCCCAAAGGAGCAATTTTCCAGGCTGCCCTGCAGCAGGGATAGCCAGAGCTGTCTTTACTCCCCCTCCTGGCTCTTCCCTTGCACCTGGTGTGAGACAGCTCCGACCTGTCTTGCAGACAGACCCCATAGATCCCTCCCTTTCCCCAGCCCTGGCTAACCTCCCAGAGGCCCTGCCCCTGGCCCTGCAGCACAAACATGGGATACANGACACAGAGATAAAACAGGTAACACAGCTAACACACACAGGTAACACAGCTAACACAGCTAACATACATAGCTAATACAGAGAACACAGCTAACACACACAGTAACACAGCTAACACAGAGATAACACAGGTAACACAGAGCTAACACAGCTGACACAGATATAACACAGCTAACATACACAGCTAATACAGAGAACACAGCTAATACACACAACTAACACACACAGATAACACAGATAACACACAGAGATGACACAGATAACACAGCTGCCTGCAGCACAGGGGTAGTGCTGTCTGACTCCTGCTCCCTGCTCTGAGCACCAGCCCAGGCTTTGGGCAGAGCAAATAGAGGCAGGGCCTTTGGGGTGGCTGGTAGGCAGCCCCCTTTCTCTGGAGCACAGCAGGGTTTGTGGCTAAGGGACCAAAGGACACTGCAGTCAGGGACCCCAGCTGGAGGGCTCATCTTCCCTAGACACAAAGCTATGGATCCCACAGCTTCTGGGGAAACCTGCTGCTCCCATGGTTCAGAGCAACCCTGCCAGCCCACACTCCAGAGCAGTGAGGTACCCCTGCCTTGACAGTGCCACAAAATCAAAGGACACCCCTTGAGAGGGTGGTGTGTGAAGTCTTCCATGCACCCAAATGCACGCATGCACGTTGGCACAGACACTCGTGTATGCATCCAGGTGCCCACACCTTCCTGCACACCCCATGCACCCCAGGCACACACCCAGGTGCACATGCAATGTGCTCAGACACCTAAGCCTGTCCTCAGGTGTCCCCAAACCTAGACCCTGCATCCCATCTCCTTCCCATGCTGCATGCCACTGCCACGTCAGTGGCAGGTCCTGCTGGTTGCCATGGCAATACTGTGCCTGCCAGGAGATGAAGTTTGCTCTCCTGTGCTGCAGTGAGGGGCCGAGAGCAGCCGGGGATCAGCTCTCCTTGCCACCCCAGGCTCTGCCCATCATCCCACATCCCACAGTGTTGCCCCAGAGTTGTCTCCTCTAGCTACACCAACCCAGCCCAAGCAAAGGACTTTGAGTTCTGGGCTCCTTGTGCCTCACAGGCTATGGACCTGCTGTCTGCATGTGTCAAGGAGTATCCTTGGGTGGGACATCACCCCACCATAGGGAGCTGCCTTCTGCAAACCATACTTCCCAGGACCAAGATGTGTCCAGAGGCAGGCAGGACACAGACCTGTCCCAAAGCACTTCTCATCACCACACAGACCCCAACCCTGCCTTTAGTGCCTGCAGACCCTGGCATCTCCAGAGCCCACTGGAGTCTGCCAGCTCCCCCATGCAGGGTGTGGTGTCATGGGGTTTCTAGTTTTAGCCAGAGCAGGGACAGACCCTGCCAGTTTCCATGCAGAACGAACAGGCTGGTGCTATGGCATGTCAGCAGGGCTATGGCTTCCAGCAAGGCAGGACAGAGCTGGAGAGGGGCTGGAATAGTCAATGCAATCCCAGGCAGTAGGAGCAGAGACAGCAGAGACTCAGGGCAGCCTCAGTGTGCTGCATGGCCCTGCTGCCCTGCCCAGACCACTGCCCTGTGAGGGTCCTGGCAGGGCTCTGACTCTTCTGCACCATCTGCTCAGCCCAAAGGAGCAATTTTCCAGGCTGCCCTGCAGCAGGGATAGCCAGAGCTGTCTTTACTCCCCCTCCTGGCTCTTCCCTTGCACCTGGTGTGAGACAGCTCCGACCTGTCTTGCAGACAGACCCCATAGATCCCTCCCTTTCCCCAGCCCTGGCTAACCTCCCAGAGGCCCTGCCCCTGGCCCTGCAGCACAAACATGGGATACACTTGGTACACCTATGGCCAGCCCTCAACAGACAATATGCCTGTTCCCATCACACCATAGCAGGCACAGCCCAGCAGTGCCTCTGCTCCAATCCCTGCTCCTGATTCCCAGACCAGGACCAGGGGCTGTCCCTAGTGTGTCTCTGTGCGCATGGTGCTGCACCTCATCCCAGCACCTCAACCCTCCCTGCAGTACAAGGATGACCAGGGGCCATGGAGGACTGCTGGAGCCCTGCAACCAGTCTGGGATCAACCCCTGGGGCTCCATCCTACACCCACTGCCTGCTGACCCCTATGCAGCCTGTCAGAGCTGTCAGCAGCTCCAGCTCTGCTTCAAAGGGGCCACAGAAGGGCATGGCAGCTGTTTCTCCTAGCACTGGAAGTGCTTTCAGTAATGGTGAGGAGCATGAGCTCACCATCCTAGTGAGGACAACAGTGACATTTGGGAGGCACAAACACAGTGTGATTAGCTGATAACCTTTCCTGAGAGATCCCAGGTGTGTGCACCTGGAAGGGTAAAGGGAGGGGGACGAGGCCCCCACACTGTGAGCCTCTGGAAAACAGTTCCAAATGCCCCAGCCTGCCCCTTCATACAAGACATTGGTTAGGGGGCAACTGGCCAGCTGACCCTACAGACTGGGCCCCCTGAGTGTCGACACCCCTCTGTGGCACCTGCAGTCCAGCTGTGCCCACCTGAAGGGGTGGTTCTAGGACCCCCATTGCACTGGGAGCCTCCGCAGAGGGTGGGGGCAGCCCCCCAGCACATCGCACAGGAGTCCACGGCCGCTGGGAGGCACAGCATCCTGCTGCACACAGACAAGCAGAGGAGCATGTGGCCTCAGAGCAAAGTGCCACGGTCTGCCATTAGCAAAGGTGCCAGCAGGGAGCAGGGACTGTGAGGATTGCTCCCACACCTCGGATGGGGCTGTGGTGGGAGAAGACGTGTTGGGGCGGGAAGGGGCAAACAGCGCTGCAGAGAAGGTCCCCACGCACGGTGCCATGCAGTGAGAGAGAGGGACTCCTCCTCGGAGGGTCCGCACAGTGACATCCCCCTCCCTGCCCGGCTGAGTAGGACCAAATGCCGGGGGCCAGGATCGGGGTGTCCGGCAGCGAACAGGGAGGGTCTGTGTGCAGGCTGGCAGGAACTGGGCAGGGCCAGGAGGGGCTGGGTGGGGGCTGGGAGGGCGCTAGGGCAGTCTCGGCTCCGCAGCTGGGCCGGGAGCGCTGCCAGCACATTCCTGGGGCTGCCGGGCAGCGGGTGTGTGTGTGTGGGCGCAGGGCAAGTGCACGGCAATCGCTGACCCTCCCCACTGCCCACCCCGATGGTCCCGCATTACCCCCGGGCAACCTCGACCCCACGGTGTCCCCAGTCATGGCCCAGCCTCCCGCGGCGCTCCCAGGCAGGATCCCCACGGAGCCGCGCTGCCAGTCCAGCATTGCACCGCCGGGGTGCTCTCTCCTGGGAGCTGCTGGGCGCCGTGGAACACGTGTCCCTGCACGGACAGTCCCAGAGTGCCATCCCCTCCTGGGACTCTGCATGGCCAGCCCCTGTGCTCTATCCTTTCCCAAAGGCCCCTGCTCCGCACTGGGTGCAGCCCATGCCCAGCACTGCTGCAGCCCAGGAAGCAGTACGGGACTGGGACAGGAAGGATGAGAGGAAAGAGGAGGATGGGAGGGAGCCCACTGAACCCACCCGCCCTGGCCCAGGGCATGCATCTCTGCTGAGAAAAACAAGGACCCAAAGCTGCGGCAGGGGAGCGGGTGGGGACACAAGGATGGAAGTAGGTGGCCAGGACCCTGCTCATCTTCTCATTTTCTGGGAGCCTCCTGCTTCCCTGGCTCGGATCTGATCTGTGCTACAACCAGACACGGCTCCTCCACAGGCAGGGTCCGGAGTGCCGAGGGAGCACCCCCAGGGGATGTGCTCTTACCGTGCCACCCTGGCTGGCCGTCCCCGAGGTCCCCACCGCAGAAGGGGCAGCCCCCATGGCCCCGCTTCTGGCCTCGCTGCTGTGACAAGTGGCACAGGCAGTGACACAAGCGGTGGCACAGCCAGCTTTCTGGAGTGACAGCAGCAAGTGTCAGTCTCACAGACAGCTGCATGGGTGCAGAACGGGGATGCGGGCACTGGAGCAGCCTGCGCAGACAAGACGCAGGGAAGGCTGCCAGCTACAGCTCTCTTGGATCCGTCCCCTTCTCCGGGGTACGGCCAGATCAGCCTGGGATATCCTGGGTGGGAAAGGGTTAAGGAAGCAACGAGAGTGCAGCAGAGACTCCCCAGAGCAGAGGCACAGTGTCAGCTCGGAGGTAATGCTGCCAGGACACCCCACCGGGGGGGAGCGCAGGGGGAAGACACCGCTCTTGTGGGGCCAGCCCTGCTCCCCGAGTATGGCCAGGAGGTGACTCAGGGCTCTAATGAAGGCGTCCTGACAGATGAGGGGACTGGGGCAGCTGGCAGGGAGACCCTTGCTCAGCCCCAGCCTCGCCAGCCCCCTCACCTTCAGCTGGTGCGGTGCCAGCTGGCACAGAGTGCTCAGCACCCCCAACACCTTCCTGGGAGGAACTGGGGGTGTAGACGCCAGACTGTGCTGTGGGATGGGGCAGGTTGAGAGCCAGGAGCTGGTCCCTGGTCCAGAGCAGGACCGTGCTGGCAGTGCCACGGGAACAGCCCGGGGATATGGCACACCCGGGACTGTGCTCAACATCCACACGCTGGCAGCTCCACCCTGCACACCCAGCCTGCCTCTGCCTCTGCTCCCAGGCCTCACCCGCCCCTTCCCAGTCCAGCTCCCCTGGCAATTACACCCTGCCCAAGCCCATCCATCACGGATTAGCTATTTTCTATCAGAATTTATCTCCAGACAATCTTACTCCTGCCGTGACAGCCTGATGCCTCGATCACCCTCCCTCCTGCTACCAGGCAGCCCTGATAACAGGCTGCTGTATCTTATCGGGCTCCCCGGCAGTTACACATTAATGGTGCCATCTCCGGGGCTTGGCTGGGGCGGGATGAACCCAGCCCACCCTCGGGCTGGAAGCAAGCATCACTGGGTGATGCAGTGATGGGCACTGAGCACAGAGGGCATGGGCAGGGCGGGAAGGCTACAGGGAAGGGCAGGTTGGTCAGCTGAGGTTCCCAGCATTGCCCCGAAGCAGGTGGACCCCATCGGGGCTGGGGGGACAGTCCCTGCCCCCAGTCCAGGGCAAAGAGCAGCTGCTATCACTGCCTACACTGGACTGTTTGCTCTATCGCCCATTAACAGAGCTGCCTTATCCAGTGGGCAGGGGCCAGCGGCCGCCCAAAGCCTGTTGGCCAGGCAGGGGCATCAATCATGGGAAAGGGAGGGTCCCCCAGATAACCCCTGAAGACAAATGGGTTTCTAATGGGGTCTTAAGTCTTGCACCCCCCATCTCCAAGGGAATGGGGGAATGTCATCTGGGCAGGACCATCACATCACTTGGGCTCTAGCTTTGCCCACAGCCTGAGTACTGGCAGAGCCTGGGAGCAAGCTCTTTGCTGGAAGGTGTGATCCCAGCTATGTCTGTGCCAGCAGACCATGGACTGCCCAAGATGCATGCTGGCAGAACCATCCATGAGGAATAAGGACCCCATGCCCATGGCATTACCTCATTGATGGCACACCTGGCACCTGGGTACAGCAGCACTCCCAGGACTGCAGCATGGAGCATCTGGGGTGTCCTCTTCCTTAAACCCCAGCAACCCCAAGCATATTGAAGCATACTGTCTTGGGAGAAAAGAGTGGGGAGTGGGGTGGCACAGGGTAGGAACCAGGGTCCCCTGCCCCGTGACACAGCATGCCACTGGGGCGCCAGGTGGGATGGAGGCAGAGGGACTGGTGAATAACGGGCAACTTGTGGCTACAATGCATCGCCATGGGACAGGCGAGCCAGCCCTTCTAGGAAGCATCACCCTAGGGGCACCCAGAGGCAGGGTGGGCTGGGGGGGTGCATGCAGGGTGGCTCCCTGGGAGGGCGAGGGCCATGGAGCACCATGTGCCGGGGAGGGAACGGAGGGAGGTGGCAGCGATGTGGGCAGACTAGGGGGAGCCGGGGGCCAGCCCCGGGGGGCCCGGCAGGCAGAGCAGATTGGCTGCCGGCGAGGTCTCCAACCTCTTTAGAAAGGGCAGCGAGCGTGGGAGGCGCTAAGGGAGCAGGCAGGGTGCCGAGCCCCGCTCCCGTCCCGCTCGGCAGCCGCGGCAGGCGGGCAGCGGCGATGNAGGGTCCCTGGGCGGCGGGCAGCACTACGACTACTATGGGTGGCAGCCCGAGAGCCTGCCCCACGGGCGCTTCTACGGGCGGGAGCCGCAGTGCCTCGACATCCCGCCCGACATGCAGCTCTGTCGCGACGTGGGCTACAAGCGCATGCGGCTGCCCAACCTGCTGGAGCACGAGACCATGGCCGAAGCCAAGCAGCAGGCTGGCAGTTGGGTGCCCCTGCTCGCCAAGCAGTGCCACACCGACACCCAGCTCTTCCTCTGCTCCCTCTTCGCTCCCGTGTGCCTCGACCGGCCCGTCTACCCCTGCCGCTCCCTCTGTGAGGTGGTACGTGACTCCTGTGCCCCTGTCATGGAGTCCTACGGCTTCCCCTGGCCTGAGATGCTGCACTGTGCCAAGTTCCCCTCTGACCACGAGCTCTGCATCGCTGTCCAGTTCGGGAACAGCAAAGCCACGCCGCCACCAGGTAAGTGGGAAGGGTACTGTAATGGGATGGGAATGCTCGTGGAGCCCCTGCACAGCCACTCCTGAGAGTACAGCCCATGACACCAGGGGCGCTGGACTCCCAGCTGCCTGCACAGAACGGTCATGGGATAAGGAAGAACACGGGATGAGGTGGGAGCCACTGGCAGATCCACCAGTCTCTCTCCTCCCACTGGGTCCCATGCCAGCAGCAAGAGAGCATGCTGCACCTGCAGGTCCCAGCACCACACTGCTGCTGCAGGGTACTGTCCCCTCAGGCCAGAGAAGGGCCATCACCCAAAGGCAGCCTAGGTCAGGATCAGGGCTGGAACAGCCTTCAGGCTGGGACCAGCCTTACTGCTGCTGGGCTTCGAAGTGCCAGAATCAGATGGGAAGGTGTCCCCATATCTCTTCCCCTCCTGGGGATGACCCTGGCCAGCAAGGTGCTCTGTACCTCCCCTCATCACACCAGCACAGGTCCCTAGGGACCAGAGGAGCTGATGGGAGTCTCCCAAGCGTGTCCCTGAGGAGCTGGCCCAGGTGACAAGTACCAGCAGCAGGAAGCTGTGACAGTAACTGGTGTTTCACTGCAGTGTCCAAGATCTGCACCCAGTGTGAGATGGAGCACAAGGCAGATGGCATGATGGAGCAGATGTGCTCCAGTGACTTTGGTGAGTGCTGGCATCTTCTTCCCAGTCCCCCTGGACAAGGGTCTGCCTCCTCTAGGTCTGACAGCCGGGGTGGGCCAGAGGGTGGGGTTGTATGGGGCAGCCCCATGGGAGACCCCTGAGCCATCCCCTTGGACCCTTCATACATGGGATGGGTGCAGCAAAGGGGAAGACATTGATGGGGGATAGGCAGAATGGGACATCTGGGAGGGCCACTGGGGGCCTCTGCTGGACCCCTCCCCAACAACCCCCTTCCCCTCCCTGCACAATAACTTCCCAGAGACCCAATCCAGGGATGGGCTGCAGCCTGTCCTGCACTGGTGCCTGGCCTAGACCCTCCCTTCCCCCACACAGTGGTGAAAATGCGCATCAAGGAGATGACGGAGGAGAACGGGGAGCGGCGCCTGGTGGCTGCCCAGAAGAAGAAGGTGCTGAAGCTGGGCCCGCTGAAGCGCAAGGACACCAAGAAGATGGTGCTGCACATGAGGAACGCGGGTGCCTGCCCCTGCCCCCAGCTTGACAGCCTCAGTGGCAGCTTCCTGGTCATGGGCCGCAAGGTGGGCGGCCGCCTGCTCCTCCTGGCCATCTACCCCTGGCAGAAGCACAACAAGGAGATGAAGTTTGCAGTCAAGTTCATGTTCTCCTACCCTTGCCCGCTCTACCACCCCCTGCTCTATGGGGCTGGGCAGCACTAGGGCTTTGCCCACCCTGCCCTTTCCCAGAATTCCTGCACTAGCCCAGCATCCCATCCCTGGCTGCACCCCAGGACCTCAGCTCTGCCCACCTCAGCTCCTTGGTTGTGCCCCAGAACACAGCTCTGCACCTGCAGGATTCCCTGCTGTGTTTGTGGGAGCCCTGATCCATGGCCAGCACCCCTGCCTCCTCCTGAGAGCCCTGCTCTGCACCCCTGGGACCCTGTTCTGCTCCAAGGACCCCCACCCCTGCCCAGGAGCTTAGTCTGGACCCAGGACCTTTGTTCCCCATGTTTGTGAGCCCTGGTCTGCACCAGAGACCCTTGTCTACTCCCAGGTTCCCTGCCCATAAGCCCAGAGACCCTTGCTTTCATTTAGGATCCCTGCTTGACCCTCTTGGCTGCACCTGGGACCCCTACCCTGCACCCAAATCTTTGCCCAGCTCCTTCATGATACACTGCAGACACTCATCCCCCCCCAATCCCTATTCCAGCCCACCAACACATCCCATGCCCTCACCTGGAGCTCACATCCAACCCTGGATTATCTCACCTTCACAGAGACCCAGCACAGACAGGTCCCTCTTGCCCCTCTGTTCCAGCAGACTGACCCCCACAAGACCAAGTTCCCAGAGCAGCACAAACATTTACTGGGCTCCCCACTCCCCATACCACATGGCTCAGTGTGTGAGGGAGGCCCCAGACCAGTCCTGCTGCATCCCTCCCACCTCCCATCCCTCCCTCCCTGCTGTGACCCAGCCCACGCACCCCTTGCCCATCAACACCACAGTAAATTATTCCACCTCAGAGAAGTCTGTGTGTGACTCGCTGCAGTTCATGGAAAGAGCCCCCTGGGGTTCCCTCAGGGAGCCCAGAAGAATGGGAGGTGGGTCCCAGTCCTGCCCACTGAGTGAGGCAGCCTGAGGGAGTGGGGTCACCTCAGGATCTGGGCTCTAGCCCCACTCCAGGTGCCATGCCCAGAGCCTGAACCTGGGCTGTCCAGGCAAGCCAAGGGATGCAGTTCCTAGAGGTCACAGGCATCCCTGGAGACTCAGACACTCCAGAGAGCCTGGGAGGGCACTGAGATGAGTAGGATGGGGGGACAGGGCTGTCACTGCTGCTGAAGCCCCACAGCTGGGTTTGGCAGTGGTTTCCCAGGGAAGATTCTTCCTTCATCACCCCTGGGCATAAATTCATGGTCTGGGTGCTCACAGCACTTGTGAGAAGCATCACAGCAGGCAGATACTGCACCAGGCAGCCTCCAACCCTGTCCTCCCCACATCCATCATCTCAAAGTCCTCTGCAGCTCCCTGCCAGCCCTGCTTGGCTGCCAGACCTCCCATACCACAACCTCCAGCCTCCTCCAAAAGGATTCCTAGGGCCACCCACCTGCACTGGCCAGGACCCTCCCAAAAGCCCAAGGACCAGGACAGTCCTCAGCCTAGCCCCTCTAATGGCAGCAGGGGCTGTCCCTTAGCTCAGCCCCACTCCCCCAGCTGCCCCCCAGTCCCATCTGGCAGGGGGGCAGCCTGAGCGGCCCAGTGGTGTTTACCCAGTGCACACCTGTCCCAAAGGGTGAGGGGAGCCCAAAGGTGGCTGCTGGGATATTTACCCGGTGCCTGGCTGCCTGGTCTTTGGAGCTGGCCTGGCCTCAGGGAGCCTCCTGGGACAGGAATGAAATTGAGGCTCCAGGATGTCTGTACCCACCCTCTTCTGGCTGACAAGAGCACTGTGCACCTGCCCTGCTCTGGGGTGACCTCTTCTCCCTCTACCCTCCTTGGGCATGGCCTTGGCCCCACTGGCTAGCCTCGAGCCCCAAATCTCCTGCTCTGGCCAGGGAGAGGTGCCTGTGCCCCTGCCCCACAGCCAGCCAGGAAACATGGGGCAGCCAGCCCCTGCCTCAGCCTTGCACCAGAAGTGGGCATTCCTCCCTGACCATTTGGAAAAAAAAAAAAAAAGGAAAATATTCAATTATTAGAAGGTATGTTCAGAGGTTGACTGCAGAGTACACTTCCATAGGAATAAACACTGTCAGTTACGACATTTTATTGCAAAACTTAAAAAGCATAAATAAAACCCCATCTCCCACAGCCTAAGTTTATCTGTAGCCCTCTGTATTCTGTGTCATTAGCATCTTCCCAGAGAGAGTTAGGACATACCATGGCCATAGTGCTCATTGCTCCAAGTGTTTTCTCTAGAAATACAAGTAGCTCCTCTGCCTCCCACTGGCAGTTGTCTGAGCAAGCTGACCCCTCCCAGCTCTCACAGCCCAGTAAAAATCTCATTGCAGACACCCTCACAAAGACACCCACAGCTCTTGTGGTGCTACACAGGCCCCTCCCCAATGTTACAGCTGCTCCACTGCCCCTACTAACTGCTGAGCCCTCTGCAAACCTGGCCCCTGCACACCCAGCACAAGCCAGACAGTCTCATCATCAAATGCCAAGTCCAGCTTTTCTCCAAATTTCCATGTGGAGTTTATGAGCCCACAGCCAAAGTGTTTATGCTGCCTGCCCCATAAGACCTCCCACACTGGTGGGATGTGGAGCCTGCAGCAAGGTCTGGGCTCCAGTAACTTCTCAGACTGGTGGGTGTCACAGCCTGGTGGGCACTGGACCCGTGTCCCTGGCTTGGGGGAAGCTGCAGCTGGCTGGCAGGGACCCAGGCCATGGCTGTTCCCAGCTGCACAGCAACCAGGGTCACATTCCTGGGATAGCTGGGAGCTTTGCTGTTCACACAAGGAAAGGTCATCCTTGTGCACACAGGCAGCTGGTGGGACCACTGCCCGGGGAGGGCAGAAGGAGCAGCCACAGGAGGGAGAGGAAGCTCAGTAGCTCCTGTCAGAGCTGAGGTGCTCCCTGGCTCCAGACCAGCAGGATCCAGCACTGGCACAGCTGACAGGCAGCTGCACACAGCTCTGAGCAGGGGCAAACAGGGTTACAGCTGGACAGAGGATGGGAATTCCAGTAAAGCAGGGAGAGCTCGTGGCACAGGAACACCATTTTTCCAGGGGCACCTGCAGGAGAGCAGGGCCAAGGCCACAGAGGTGTCAGAGTGACCTGGGACTGGGACAGCTTTCACTGGGATGACACAAGAGCCAGATGAGGACAAGAGATTTATTGGTCATTCTCTATATGCAATTATATATTAATCTGTAGTAGAAAGCAGCAGTCACTAAGTGCACAGAGCAGCACCAACTCCTGCCTTTTCTCACACTGGAGATCCAGCCACACAGCCCAACCCAAAGACATTCTCTTTCCTCCTCTAGGCTACAGCCAAATTCGGGGGTAAAAGACTAAACCTGCAGGCAGTGAGGCTGAGGAGCACAGAAGTGACTAGCAGAGTCTCAGCTGAGCCATGATGAAAAACCTAGCTAGTCTAGACCCCAAGGGATCCAGGAGGAGCTCTGACTTGATCCCAAAAATACAGTCACTTACAGCACAGTGCTGGGAAAGGTAGGGACAGAGCCCTGAGGTTGTTCTGCCCCACCCAGGAGGTGAAGGCAGGCCCACGAGTAGGAAGGATGGCTCCTCCATCACTAAGCCAGACCAAAGGCCTGGGCAAGCACGTGGCAGGGCACAGCAAGTGCCAGAGAGCACGCAGGGCTTGGAGCAGCTGCAGGGATGGGGCACAGCCGTGGGCAGTGCTCCACCACAGGGACCCAGCTGGTGCATGGCACGGAGGGCTGGTCCATTCAGCCTGGCGCTGGCAGGAAGAGCACGAGTGCAAGCATCCTCTGGCAGGGAAATGCCATGCTGGGATCCAAACAGTCCAGGCTCCCAGCCCAAGGGTGCCTGCCCGCTGTCCTAGGTCTCAGGCAGTGCAGGACACAGGAGCTGGCTGGGCCTGTTTCGTCACTTGATGAGCACCTGGTTGCAGAGAGCGCACACAAACACAGTCTCCTTCTGAGCCTCCGGGGCTGGAAAGGAAAGCAAATGTCAGAGATGATCCCCCCTTCCCACCATGGGCTAGGGACCCCAGCCACAAAGCTGCTTTGAGAGCTGCAAATTCATCACTGCTCTGTCCTGAGCCAGGCTGTGCTGGGCACATCCTGTCTACCCTCCCCACCAGGGCTGGGGCAATGCCTGAGCAGACAGACCAGGTGGAAGCAGGAGCTCTTCCCTCCACCTTTCAACTCACCCGTGGCTCCCATCACAGCCTTGGGGACTTTGAAGGAACAACACCTGGAGCAGAAGCTGTTCCCACAGTTACTGCAGCTCCGCTGTGGAGAAAGATGGAGGTGAGTCCCAGCTGTATATCAGGCTAACCCGGGAGTAAGTGAAAGGGGCCAAAAGTCTATACCTCCTTCTGAGAACTGCCCACAGACTGTGTGCCAAGCATCACACACAGGGCTCAGATAAGGAAACAGGTCATTCCCACTAGCATTCCCATGCTCTGCTGCACCAGAAAGGCCACAAGAAATGGATTAAACCAGGGTACAGAGCAGGTACCTTCTGCAATAACATGTGGGTTTGGCATGAGGCAGCTTCCAAAGGAGTAAATGGACAAATGCGCCACAACACAAGGGATCCCTGGTGCCATTAGGCATGTGACAACACCCACCATTTAGCTGGGGTCATTTGGGCTGTGACTGAGGCCAGACACCTGAGCTGCTGGAGAAAGCTAGGGCAAGCCAGACATGAGCAACACCTCTGCCCCAGGTGCAATCAGCAAGCTGAGGCAGAAGCCAAAGACTCACCCTCTTCTTGAGCACAGAGAAGGTGGCAGCACAGCCCGTGCAGTTCCCTGGAAGAAAGAGAGCAGAGGTCAGGCAGGGCTCTGCTGCCTGGGGCTGCAAGTGGCACAAGAACATCCATAGCTGTTGTAAAGGCTCAGCTCAGAAACGACATTGCTGCACCTTCCCATCCTTGCCTTTCCTAGGAGTGCTGGGACCATTCTCTCCATGGAGTGGAAAAGGTGACTGGAGCTGTAAGCACAGCCTGGCAGGTACCATGCTACTCTCTCCACTCCCAGTCCTATGGTCCCTGGAAGCAGCACAGACCCCAGACTGCTGAGCTCCCCCAAGAAGCACCTGCTCCCAAACTCACCAAAGTTGTTGCTGGGGTAGCGCTTGCGCAGGCGCTCTGTCAGCCGTGACACCTTGCTGCGGATCACCTCATTCTTGCTCATAAAACCATTGTCTGGGAGGCTGAGGTCAAAATCTGCTGAGCACTGAGAGCTCTCATCATCCTCCTGCACAGAGCAGAGCCAGCTGAGCACAGTGGGGTGGCTGGGGGCACACTGAGGGCTGCAGGGCAGCCCATGCCAGCAGCAGGCACCCAACAAGCCGGGTGCTCCACCTGGCATTTCTACAAGCCACTGGCATACCAGGCAAACCCAGCTGGGAGGAGATGCCACACCCTGGCATGGCAGCACTCACCATGACCAGCAGCTGGTTCTCCTTCTCCCGCAGCATGGGACAGAGAGGAGAGTGAGTACACACAGAATCAAAGGCACCCAGCCCCAAAGTCACTCTCCCTGAGCACCTGGTTTGCACAACAAGGTCCTTGTCCCTTTCCCACCTCAGCTGCCCTGCAGCACAGCCCACCCCAACCAGCCTCAAACCTCAATAGCATCTTTGAACTCTTCATCAGGCTCTGCCTCTTCTGCTTCCTCCACACTGCCAGGGGTAAGGTCCTACAAGAGATTCACAAAGCTAGTCTTGCTGTTCCTCTGCCTCTGTTCAAAGGTGGCCCTATATTTCTGAGCAGGTTCCAGGACAATGGATCTGGCCCCAGGCAGCCTCATAGATGACAGAAGGTGAGGTGAGCACCTGCCTCCTCACACCACATCCTCACATGTGGCAAAAGGACTGAGCCAAGACCCCAGGGCAGAGAGCAGCATCCCAGTAACTCAGGAGTGGCTCACAGGCTTCCAGCAAAGCTGGCAGCTGGAAAAAGTTTGTGCGTAGAGGGACACAGGCACGACCAGACCCAAGGGCTGAATCTGCAACTTTCAGCCCACAACTGCCAGCCCTGCCCCCATCTCACCTCTGCACTGGTGGGGGTGGGGGTCCGATCTGGGGCAGCAGCTGGTGGCAGGGGTTCAGCAGGTTCTGGAGTGCTCTCGAGGGGTTTGAAGCCCACACACTGCTCGATGGAGGCCTTGAGCTCCATTATCACTGGTTAAGAGGGGAATACAGCTGGAGTAGAGTGGCATTTCCCTACTCCCAGCCACATCACACAACAGCCAGCTGCAACACCTGACCTCCAGGGCTCAAGGTGGGGCATTGACACATACCAAGCACTCCTCAGATGTCCTGAGCACTCCTCTGCTCACATATCAAAGTTAAGGCAGAAAGAAACCCCCCCACCACCCACCCCAGTTCAGGACAGGGAATGTCAGGGGCCAATGTTGCAGCTCAACATATCCAACACTCCTCCAGCATGAGCCACAGGAGAGGGCTCCTCTCCCTTCCAATGGCATGTTTTCAAGCCTGTGTCACATACTGCCACAGGCACTGAATGTGAAGTCCTGAGAGCAGGGTCAGGGATCAAGAGGGGTGGAGAGGCTCACACAAAGCCTGCAATGACAGACCCTGGTTTGCCACACCACAGAGAAGAAATCAGCACCTGGGCTGGGACACACATCAGGAGAGACTCTCACCTCCAACACAGAGCCCCGGGACCACACCACCCACCCTGGGCTGCTGAGCACCACCCTAGGACATCATTGCCTTCAGGGGGCTTCAGGGTCTACAGCAGAGACTGACATGGGACAGTGGGCTCACGTGGGGGAGAGGTCCAGGGCAGGATCCCTGGCCTCAGAGGGCCTTTTCCCCAACCCATCCCACACAGGGGCCTTCCAGCTAGGTCTCATACCTTGATAGAACTGGGTGTTGCCCAGAAAGAGGGTGCTGTTGAGGATGGCCAGGACCCAGCAGAGGGGCAGCAGGTAGAGGACACAGATAGTGCCCAGTAGCACCCCATAAAACCTGTGGAAAGCAGGAGGATACTGTGGCCCAGTTATAGCAACTCACTCGGCAGCATAAACAGCATTCAACAGCACTCAACACCTTCTTTCATCTGGTATTGCACCTGTTCTCTCCAAGTACCAAAGAAATCAAACACAGCACCGCAGGCCTGGCTGAGCCCCTCTCCGCACCAAACCCACCACAGGGTGCCTGACCCAGTATTACTCACTGGGAAGAGACAGTGGGGTTCTCCCAGTACAGCACACGGTACACTGCCTCACAGCTGCAGCACATCCCGCTCAGAAACCCCTCCAGCTGGATCAGGCTGCAAATGAGACAGTCACAAAAAAAAAAAAACACAAAAAACACACCCTCATTCCCCACATTCACACGGGTTACAGTTGCCAAACCGGCAGGAGCCCCCCACAGCCTCCAAAAAGCCTTTCTGGCTGCAGAGGCCCCACAGTCCCACCGCTGGGGAGGCCGCAGGGACTCACAAGCTCTTGACCTGGGCGATGGCCTCCTGCCGCGAGAGCTGCACCTTGCGCAGATCCTCCCTGCGGATGCTGTGGTACCTCCTGCGCACCAGCTCCGGCTCCGAGGGCCGGGCCCGGCACGTCTCTTGCAGGTAACCCAGCAGGGCCGGCACCGCGACCAGCAGGGCGAGCACCGAGAACCAGGCAGCTGGGAGAGGCGGGACAGCGTCAGCCCGGAGGGTCCGGGAAGGGGACCAGCCCTGACCCCCGACACCCACCTTGGCCGAGGGTGAGCAGGAGGAAGTTGAGGCCGAGGCAGACCAGGAGAGAGCACGCAGGCCGCTGCCACCTGCCGAGAGGGGGGAAAGCAGGGCACATGAAGCCCCAGGAACGGTCTCGGTCTCGATCCCGGCCCAGCCCCCACCTACCGGAGGAGGGAGCGGACACCTTCGGCGGCGTCCCGCAACGGCTCCAGGTAGAGCTCCAGCCGCCGGTAGCTCCGCACCAGCTCCAGCAGGTCGAAAGCAGCGGCGGCCTTGGGCGGCGACGGCTCCTCCTGGGCCTCACCAGTTCCCGTCGCCCCTTCGGGGCCGCCTGCCGCCCCGTCCCGCTCGACCGCCTGCATGACGGGACCGGGAGCGGCAGA
>WEIU01022417.1:257605-273289 GCA_013389925.1 Aegithalos caudatus
TCCTGGGCACGCACCGGGCCCGTGAGCATCGCCACGCGTGTCCCGGTGGTGGGGCGTGCGTGTATCAGCCGTGGGTGCATGAAACACACCGGGGTGTGGGTGCATCAGCCGTGGGTGCACGGACACGGCGGGGTGTGGGTGCACGGACACATCGGGGTGTGGGTCCATCACTCGCGGGGTCAGAGACACGACGGGATATTGGTACCTCGGGCTGTGGGTGCATCACCCGTGGGCGCGGTCACGCCCCCGGACACGCTCCCCGGGTGGAATATGCGCCATCCCCCGTGGGTGCATGGCACGGGCAGGATGTCCGTGCCTTTGCCCGGGAATGTGTGATTCAAGAGGGTCGTGCGCCGCTCGGCCGCTGTGCGTTTCGGGCTGTGCTGGGCGCTTTGCCCCTGCTTGCGGCGAGTGCCGTAGGTCCAGGCTCGGGGTGGAGGGATTCCAGCGCGGGTCCGGCTGCTGGGCAGGCTGGAGTGCTCGCGGGGTGCTCTCCTCCGAGGCAAGTGCCACAGCCCGCGGGAGCACCCTGTCCTGCGCCTGGCATGGCTGGGCAGGCTGCAGGGTGGGAGCCGGCGATGCGCTCCCGGTCCCTCCCATCAGCAGAGAGCACTGTTCAGTCGCTGTTCGCCTTGGCTGGGGCCATTTCTATGGACACAAAGCCCTGGCAAGTTACTCTTGTGCTCCTGAGTGCCGCGTCCTGCTGGTTCATGTGTTTTAGTACCCGCCTCTTGGGTGATACGCAGCCGCCTGTAAGCAGATAGATCCCGCTTAGGTACTGGGAGCCCATTCACGTCTCTGGCACTGCCTGAGCTGCACCGGCAGCTGCTGGAGAGGCAGCGCCCAGCCCACCTGCGGGGCTGTCTCTATTCTGGTGCCTTCCCTGTGTGCTGGGGAGAGCTGTGCTGCGTGGCAAGGCTCTGTGAGGTGTAGAGGGCTTCAAGGGCTGCTTGATGTTGGCGGGCAGGTTTGCAAACCCTGGGTAGCCGAACAAAGCCCTGAAGCTCCAGAATCCTATCTCTGTTGTCCCTCCTAGGAGGAGTGTCCTCTCGTCCTTTGGGGGTGAGTTGGGTCTGCCCATTCTTGATGCTGAATCTGGAAACCCCACAAGCTCTCTGTTCCCTCTCCTGATGAAGTGCCACTAAACGCAATCCAGCAAGCCTCTCCTCTCCAAAATGCTTGTTTCTGCCTGGGACTGCCCCAGCAAAGCTGAGTGCCCCTGGCCTGAGCCTGCAGGACCTCTGAGGTTCTGCTGGAGTGCCATGATGGAGGCAGCCAGTTCCTGCCACGCTCCTCTTCCTGCCACTCACTCACATTTCACAGGGCTGTGACCCCATGGGCTCACATCTCCCTGAGCCCAGCAGTGGGGCGGGCAGCAACCCGAACCTGGCGGCTGGTGTTTCAGAGCCTGGGCAGGGCAGCTGTGCTCCTGGGGTCACCTCCTCTGTGCTGTGCCCTAGCAGAGCTGTCCCCAGGGCAGACAGGCACCTCTGTGCAAGCTGAGAGGATGCAAGGGCTCTGGGCAAGTTGAGCTGGTTTCCCTGCGCAGCAGCTCTCTGTGCCTCTCCCTGCCAGCTCTTGTCCTGCTGTGCTGGAGGCTGTTGCCATGACCCTCACCAAAGGCTCCTTCACCTACTCCAACGGGGAGGAGTACCGCGGCGAGTGGAAAGAAGGTGAGATGTGGCAGGTGGGAAGGGTGCCACCTGTGCTGGGGGACAAACAAACCCCACATGTCTGCCCAGCTGCACACTGGGGCAGGGCACACCTCTGTGCAGTGCTGCCCATTTCTGCTCTCACTTAGGTCGCAGGCACGGCATCGGACAGCTGACGTTTGCTGATGGCACTGCTTATGTGGGGCACTTTGAGAACGGGCTCTTCCATGGCTGTGGCGTGCTCACCTTCTCCGATGGCTCCAGGTGGGAATGGCACTCCTGCATACCTCCCTGGACATTCCCACTTGCCGTGGGGAGCTGCTACCTCAGAGGATCCTCCCACACAGGTACGAGGGGGAGTTTGTGCAGGGCAAGTTCAATGGTGTTGGAGTCTTCACCCGCTGTGACAACATGACCTTCGAGGGCGAGTTCAAAGGCGGGCGTGTGTATGGCTTCGGTGAGTGCTGCTGGCACGGTGCAGGCACCTGCACCGCCCCTGCTCAGCACAGCCCCTCCCAGCATCTCCTGCTTCGTCCCTCCTTCCCTGGGCCATCCCCGGCGGGTGCGGCTCCCTGCCTCTTAACTTCCAGCCCTCCCCTCCCCAGGGCTCCTGACCTTCCCTGATGGCTCCCACGGCGTGCCCCGCAACGAAGGCTTCTTTGAGAACAACAAGCTGCTTCGGCGGGAGAAGTGCACAGCCATTATCCAGAGAGCCCAGGGCGCCTCCAAGTCTGCCCACAGCCTGACAGTGTGATGATGCCCACAGCCCCTCCCACCAGAGCAGGGACCCCCCTGCTTGGGCACTGGCTGGCCCTGCTGGCCCTGGAGAAGGGATGTGGCACTGCTGGGTGCCTCCCTGCCCTTTGTCCTCTCCAAGCATCCTCCTGCTGAACCCCTGCCGCTGGAGGGGACGGGACCCTCCACTCTCCACCCAAGTGCCCTGGGGCAGCCATGGTGCCTTCTCTTTCTGGCTGTAGCCCTGGCACCTGCTGGAGCAGCAAAAGGACTGGGTGACAGGGGCTTGGCCCCTCTTCCCCCCAGGAAGACTGTGGACCACTACGGCTGCTAGCCCGCTGCAGAGGATGGAGCAGGGGGGTAGAGGCTGGTCGCTGACCCCACCGCCAGGGTGCCTTGGCTGGAAGCTGCTGACTGAACCATGTGCCCCCAGAGGGGCAGCACCTGGCTCACTTTGCTGCCCTGGTCCTGGAGGCAGGGTGGGCATCCCAGGCATCCCGTGGCCTGCACCCTCAGCTCTGGGTGTCTGGCCATCCCCCTGCATGCCCAGGGTATGGTGACATTGTGTCCCCAAAGAACCCAGCCTGCTCTCAGGGCCAGCCAATGGGCCATGTTCCCCTCATCCCTGTGCCAATCCACCCATCCACCCACTGCCTTGGGGGGGATCAGCAGCAGCATCCCCACCAAGAGGGACTGGGGAATGCCCAGCCTAGTCGATGCTGGTGGAGGATGGTAGCAATGGTGAGCAAGGAGAAGGGTCAGCTGGAGCCTGGAATGAGGAACATGAGCAGGGCTGTGTGGGGTGCCAGGGCTGGAGCAGGAGGCCTGGGCAGGGCGGGAGGGGATAGAGGTATGGCAAGGGGCAGGCAGGGGGCACACAGTTCCCCATTTTGCCCCCCACATGCGTCCTTCATCTCCCCACTGCATGCTCACCTTCACCCCTCGTGTGGTCTGGCTGGCTGTGGCACAGGGGTCCCGGCAGCCCTCACTGCCCAGTGCAGGGCTCCAGGGGCCGTGCCCGCCCTGCCAGTCTCTGCCTGCACCGGTTCCCGTGCCTTGCTGTGACCCTGCCTTGTGCTGCTGCCTGCACGGGCCTCAGCTGAGTAAACCATGTTGCCAAACACCCGTGCCATGTCTTTTTTGCTGGGAGCAGGGATGGTGGGGAGACCTTGCACAGACAGGACTGCAGACACAGAGAGGAGGTGGCAGGTTTATTCATGGCACAAGGATCCACCCCTTCCCAGGTGAAAACAACAGGATCCTGGGGGCTGGCAGAGATGCAGGCTGGCCTGCAGTTGCCCTCCTCTACCCACTCTGCCCAGTGCAGCCCAGTCCAACAGGAAAGAGTAACATGGGCAGCCCTCTCCTGGCCACATCCCAGTGCCACCAGAATGTCCCCAGTTCCCAGGGTCCCTGACTCCTGTACCTTCCCAGCGTGGGAAGGGGCAGATGGAGAACACCTCACAACCAGCCATTGGCATTGAAGGTGCTCCTCAGCTCTTCAACCTGGGCAGGGCTCAGAGGGGCCAGGGGTGCACGGCAGGGACCTCCATAGTAGCCAAACCACTCCATGGCCTTCTTCAGCCCCGGGATGCCAAACCGGCGGGTGACCTGTGGGAGGGAGGGCATGGAGGCTTTCTGGCTCCCATGGGCCAAAATGCTCTCTGGGCCCTGCTCCTTTGCTCACCAACACTCCTGTCCTCCCTGTGTGGGGCTGCAAGGCTGGCAGGGTGTGAGGTGGCTGCAGCTCCCATGAAGTGCCTGCTGTGGGGTGGGGGTGCAGCACACACCCACACGGGACTCTACACTGTTGGGCTCTGCAGCCAGGACAGGCTGCTCCATAGTGGGATGAGGGGGCCAGGAAAGAGCAGCTCTTCCCCCTCACACACTGCTGCCTATAAATAGCCAGCAAGGAACTCACAGAGGGTCAGGCAGTGTACGGTGCCATTGGACAGGCTGTTCCTTAACATAACAGGGCTGGCACTTTGCACCTTCTCACCTCCCGCCCATCTCGGCTCAGCTCACTGGCCAAAGTACTGTTCTGGCCTGTCCTCCTGAACCACCCCTCCACCCACTGTAGCCCCAGGGACTTCCATTCTTTGCCTCTGTCATGGCCTGGCACCCCCTCCCCTCAGCATCCCAGGAGTTCTGCCTGCTCACCGCCATGTTGGGCTCAATGAGGCGGTGCTGCAGGTCACGGGCCTCCTGCCACTGGCCCTTGCAGCACAGGTGGTCCAGCTGACATAATGGGTCACCCAGAACATTGGCAAGGGCACACACACCCCCAGAGGCACCTAGAGACACCAGGACACATTGGCAGCCAGCTCAGCGTGCTGTGCCTAGCCAACACCTTCCAATCTCTCACCTGCCTCCCACTGCCAGTGTCCCCACACAGTGCCCCAGCCAAGGATGGGCAGCTGCACTTACCCACAGCATAGCTCGCCAGCAGGAAGCTGGCTGATCCTGCCAGCACCTGGAAATCCTCCTGTCTTGTCTTGTGGACCATCAGCCCCATGCGGGTGATCTGGGGAGAGACATGCTATTCCCTAGGGCAGGCATCACCCAGTCCCCCTTGCTGCAGGGTGCCTGCTGGCAGCCCTGGGGTCCAGGGAAGGGCTGCAATCCCAGTTCCCCATTCCCAGCTTAGGTCCAGGTTTGGTGGTAAGCAGCCTGGGAAAGTCTTGCCCCACTCACGTCCCCACCGCTGTCCTTGATCCCAATGATGTTTGGGTGCTGAGCCAAGGTGATGACAGCTTCCATGGGCAGATCCAGGCCAGTGTTGGCAGGGACGCTGTATAGAACCACAGGGATAGGGGATGCGTCGCCAACCTGCAGGCAGCCAAGAGATTTCAGTAGCTGGAGTGAGTTGGGGACACACTGGACATGTGTATCCTGCCGCCCCAGCTGGGGTTGCTGGCAGGCCCTGCACATGGCTCACCTCTGTGTAGTGATGGACCAGGGCAGCGGTGGTCATGGCCCCCCGGTAATAGCAGGGTGTCACAACCAGCGCCACATCAGCACCTGCCTCTGCCATGCTCACTGTCAGCTCAATGGTGGCCTGTGTGGCTGGGGAGGAGGCAAAAGGGTGAGGGGTGCTCCAGAGGGGGACACAAGGCCCCTGCACTGGCCCCCAGGCTGCCCACACAGGCACTCACATTCGCAGCCCGAGCCAGCCAGCAGCAAGCGTTCCCTGGGCAGAGCCCGGCGCACGCAGCTCACCACCTCCACCTTCTCATGGGATGCCAGGTATGGATACTCCCCGTTGGAACCCAGCACCACCAGCCCTGGAACACAAAGGTGGGGAGGGCAGAGCTCAGGCACAGGAGAAGGGTGCTAAGACTGTCAGGTACCCCCATTACTCTCATTCCCTTCTTAGCTGCTGGCAGCCAGCAGAGCTTCACAGCCCACAGCGTGCCCTCTCCTGCCTATGTCCTTGCAGTCCCAGCCTCCTGGTCAGAAGAGAGGAGACTCTGGGGAACATCCTTGTGAGGCTGCAGCTTCTTCTGCACCTCCTCTCCTATCATCTATCCATCCTTGGCAATCAACAGATATATATCCCCTGAATTTTTGAGAGTGTGCATGGGACTGCAGTGCATAGGTTAAAGCCTGCAGCTATGTGTGGAGTGTGTGTGCAAGCCTGCACATGTGTGGAATGTGCGTGCAAGCACATGCTGGCATGTGGTGGGGGTGTGCAAGGACACACTCATGTGCCTGGGCACGTGCCATGCAAAGGGCCCCAGGTGGGTGACCCGAGGGGTTGCCAGCCCCAGAGCAAAGTCCGGCTGGAGGCTGAGCACCCTTGGGAAGCTGGCAGGCTGCCTGCGTGCTGCTGCACATCCTCTGTGGCTGGCAGGGATCTGATGGGAGCCTGCATGGAGAAGGACAGTGAGCAGTGCTTACCTCGGAAAGGGATGCTGGCATAGCGGCGCAGATTCCCCTCCAGCTGGGCGTAGTCCACCTCCTGTGTGGGTGAGAAAGGGGTGGTGAGGGGTGGGAAGATGCCTCCAAGATTGAATGAGGGCTCTGACCCCTGGGGGGTGCTGAGCCCCCGGCACTGCCTGGGGGCTGCCCAGTGCAGAGCTGCCAGGGCAGGCCGCAGGGAGGAGGTGAGGAGGGTGCTGAATGCCATGGTGGCTGGGTACTGCCGCTGGCTGTGCTGCTGGCTTCGCCAAGGGGCTGTTAATGTTTGACATGGCACGTGAGGGACCCGCAACCCTGCAGGGCAGATGACATGGGGGGTGGTACCAGATGAGCTCAGGATGTTCTTCCCCCTACAGGAGCTGGCTGCAAGGAGTTCAGCACGCCTCCAGCTGAGCTTTGACCACCACGGCCGTGCTTGCCCTTCTGCTTGCCAGCCCTGGCAGCCATCCCTCTGCCTCCTACAGGGCTGGGCTGCAAGGCCAGGGAGGGACCAGGCATTGCAAGCAGTCCCAGGGCTTTGGTCAGGGATTGCCTTATCCAGCGTTCAGTGTAGGGTCTCCTCTAAAGGGGGGAGTGTGAGCTTTTCCATACTGGAAGCAGTGAGCACTGCACTCAGCATGTGTGCCAAGGGGCCATGTGTCCCCTGGGGATGGCTGCAGCAGGAAAGGCAGAAGAACAAGAAGCCATCTAACCCCACAGAGTGGCTGTTCAGCATGGGTACAGCTGCTGCTCTCTGGCACAGCCCCAGCCTCCGGCACAACGTGGACTCAGGTTGACCTGTCTATGCATTTTTCCTCCCTGAGCTTGCCCAGGTGTGATTTTGAAGGACTGTGAGCAATCAGGGTGTCCTGCAGTGAGGAATCTCGCCCTTAAACCACTTGATGTCACCAATACTTGAGTGAGTCTAGTGATAGGAGGCACAGCTCATCATGCTGCCAGACAACCCTGCTCCCAGAATAACCCAGCTTCCCCAGGCCCATCAACCCTGGTGCAGGCTGCCCAACCTCAAAACCACCTGGAGCCAAACGCTGCTCTTTGCTGACTTTTATTGACACAGACAAGTCTTGTCTGGATCCTGCTCCTTGGAGCTGGGCCCAGCCCCTAGTCCCTGCCTGGTGCCATCATGCAGGGACCTCCATCTCCCCCTGTGGCTGCTCCTTGGTCTCCAGCGCCTGGCGTGTGTCCACCTGCCACTGCTGCACCAGGTCTGTCGGGGTCTTGCCAGCCTGTAGGAGTGGGCAGAGAGAGGATGGGCACAGGGCGGTGCAACATGGTGAGGCAGCAAATGGCCTTGGTGCTGGCCCCACACACTCACCTCATTCTTGGCCATCATGTCAGCTCCATGCAGGATCAGCATTTTGATGATCTTGTAGCGACTGAGCCGTGTGGCATCATGCAGTGCTGTGTCACCTTCCTGTGAGAGACACAGCTTCACTGGAAATTGTGGTCCAGGGACAAGGACCCTCTGCCTGTCCCCACCACTGCTCCCCAGCCCCCAGCACACCAACATCCACAGGGACAAGGGGGACTGTTCCTGTCCCAGACCTGGCTGTGGCTGCAACCACCCTGGGGCAGGGATGTCTGTGTCCAGATGTGCCCCACTATGGGTGCTGGAAGCCCTTGGAAGGGTCATCAAAGGGAGGGGGATCAGTGTTGTCCCCCAGTGATGCCTGCATGGCTGCAGCACTCACCCCATCCGGGGCATTGATATCCACCCCACAGTGGATGAGATGCTCCACAATGTCAAGGTGTCCGGTTCGGGTGGCCACGTGCAGGGGTGTGCTGAGCAGCTTGAGGGGGGATGAGATGGACGTCAGGGGGGATCAGCACCCACACCTGCTAACCCAACAGAGGGTCAGCTCTGGTACTCTGGGGTATGCCCTTGGCACAACCCTGTGACCTGCTCTGCTCACCTTGTCCTTCACATTGAGGTCTGCCCCACAGTCCTGCAGCAGCTTGACAGCATCCAGGTGCCCACCCCGGCAGGCCCAGTGCACAGCAGTGCAGTCCAGCTGGTCATACAGTGCTGTGTCATGGTGGGGGACACCCCTACCTTGTGTCTGTCCCCTGCCCCATCAGGTCCCCGTGCTTGAGCTGAACTGGCAGAGCCCTGCCTGCAGCCACCTCTGTGATGGGGACAGCACTGCCCCACTGCAGGGTCCCCAGCCCTCCTGCAGTTCTGGCTGCAACACACCCAGATGCTCAGACCAGCATGCAGCTGGAAGCAGGATTCAGCCTCACCCGGTCCCTGAAGTCAACAGTGGCCCCACTGTCCAGCAGCTTCTGCAGGATTTCCATGTGTCCCTCCAGCGAGGAGCGGTGCAGGGCTGTGCGGTGGAACTGGGGGACAGGGTGGCACATTGGCGGATGGATGCATCCTTCCCTGCCCAGTCTGGTTGTGCCCCCAGGCCTGTCCCAAGGGTCCCAGACCTCACCCACTGGCTGCAGGGACTTGGGCATGGCACAGGCAGGGGAAAACCAGGGATGCTACCTCATCACATGTGTCGGGGGAGCCACCGTCTGCCAGAAACTTCTCAATGACGTTCATCTTGCCCTGGACAGCGGCTCGCAGGAAAGTCTCTGGCTCCACAGGACCCTCCTGGTAATGGGACAGACTCAGGGCTGGGGCAGAACAGGGGAGCAGGAGAGGGGACAACAGGGGCCCCCCGTGCCCTGCTATCCCAGGGAGGTCTGAGTGGCAGGGTGACCCGGGGGCTGACCTGTGGATGGTTCAGCCCCTAGCCTAGCAACCCCCCTCCCACACCTTGGGACCCCCTGACGTACAATCTCCAGGGGCTCAGGTGGTGGAGTGGGCTCGGGCGTGGCTGCCCGCTCTGCCCGGCGCTGCCGGCGCTGCTTGCGGAGCTCGATGAGTCGTTGGATGCTCCCCACATCAATGATCTCCCGCCTCAGATCCACTGAACTCCTCCGCACCTTCTCCTGGCCCTGGTGAGCACACACAGCGCCCCGTTCAACTTGTCTGTCACCAACCACCCCTGGCCACCCTGCACCCCAACCCACTCACCTTGATGGCCTCCAGGCCCCAGTTCCTGGGGCCACAGCGTTTCTCCTCCTCCAGATCAGGTGTGTCCATCCGCTCCACAGCCGGTGGCTCCCGTGCACCACCTCCTTTGAGTTTCTGCACAAGCACAGTGGGTGTTGCATGGTCTTGTCTGGGCACAGAGCAGCCCCACTGCCTCCATCCTCAGCCTGATGGGGAAGGTGGCTCCGGGCATGGCTCCACTTGTCTGTGGGGTGCTTGGCAGCCCTTAGGTTTGTGCTTGCCTGCCCACCCTGTTTGGTAAGCTGGGCACCTGCAGGCTATTCAGTATTGCCCCATGGACTAGAGTTGTCAGGTTGGGAACTCGATCCCCCTGACAGCCCTTGGATACCTTCATATATCCCCCAGGATGGCAAGGTCAGTGCCAGTCTCCTCACGTCCCTAAGGATGGACAGGATACAATGGGGGTTCCTACTACAGCCTAGGAAGGTTCCCCTGCCCTATGGACCCACCTCCTCATTCTCCTCCTCTGCTAGCTTCTGCTCAATGAGCTCCTTGGCCCGTTCCACATCCAGCTCCATGTCTGCCTGCAGTGTACAGTCCTGTGTAGGATGTGTCCTCTTCTTGCTGCCACAGGCAGGGAGTTCCCAGTCCTGGCTCCTGGTGCTGCCGGCAGCTTCGCTGGCCGTGGGGCTTTATGCTGCTGGCCCCTCTGTCCCACAGCCCAAGGGCACCAACAGCTGTGGCTGCTCCACATGACTGGGGCAGCTTTGCCATGAGCTCACCCTCATGCTTTCTGGTGGCTGTGACTCACCTCCAGCCCCACACCCTCTTAAAGAGACCCCCACACACTGGGCTGACCAGAACACCTGTGCTTGTTATGAGGAGCTGTGGTGTGCAGAGCCTGTGACAGCCAGTCAAAAGAGGGTCAGCAGAGCAGGGACATGATCCAGGGTCATCCCATAGGCATGGCACCTATGCCTGTGCCACCCACCCTCGGCAAGCAAGATGCTCCCATGGCTCCCATCACCCCATCTCTGCGATCAGATGCTGCAGCAGCCACTGACATTGGCCCAAGGCTCCCTAGCACCTTGGGCAATGGGGGGGGCCTGGGGGGAGGGAGGGCTGCCCACTCCAAGGGGAGGCAATGGGTCCTCTCAAGCCTCTCAGCCAGCAGCAGGCAGCACGGGATGCCAGGAGTCAGGCCCTTCTGTGCTGCTTTAGAGGATGACCTCAGGTGTGGAACATTCCGAGCAGCCCTGCCAGGGTCCCCGAGGCTGCCTGGCCTGCCCCATAGCACATGGCAGCCTGGCAGCAGGAGACTGGCCTCACATGGGGCCAACAAGCAGAGCTGGCAGCTATTCCCGGCAGCAGGAACATTGTTCAACCCTCCTGAGCACTCCCCCCTTGTAAGATGAGGCCAACACTGCCTTGTGCTGGGACAGTTAATGCTCTGGGCACCGTCCACCAGCACAGGACCTGGGGGAGGGTGGGACAGCTACACGTCACTGTTACCCTCCTGGGCAGTTGCCAGGGCCATCCTTGGGTGCCCTGTCCTGTGGGTGCGACAGCCTCCTACAGCAGAAAGACACTATTTTCACCAGGGGAGGCCATGGTGGCCATGAAGGTAGTCTTGGGACTGTTCCCCTCCATGGACTGTCCCACCTAGCTCAAGGGCAGCTTAAACCTCCAGAGTGGAAGCAGCAGGAAAGGGAGGTGATAACCCCACACTGAACAGCTGGGATTGACAATGGGACAATGCTGGGGAAGGGTCCCAGCAGGCAAACAGCCAGGGCTAGCAGGACAGACCAGGGTGGCACTAAGGAGCAGAACTGGGGTGTCCAGGCTACCCTTGACCACCCTGTGTCCATTCTGACATGGGAGTGGATACAGGACACGCACAGGGACCTCCCATGGCCATGGGTTACCACCCCCCTCCAGCCTGTCCCCAATGCCAGAGGAAGGATGAAAAGGCTTTATTGATAAATACATACTATGTACAGAGGGGAGACATCTCCACCCAGCCCAGCATCCCATGGGTCTCCTGGCCAGGGGAAGCCAGAGCCCAGTGGGTCACAGCCTCTCCCTGCCGGCACAGCCTGGCAGAGGAGCCCCAGCCCCAGAGGCATTTGGTCTCGAACCTCCTTCAGCAAACACGGCGCCCGCCCGTGTCCCCAGCCAAGGGGAGCCACCATGGTGGCACAGCCCCATGCAGACCGTCCTGGGGGACCACCTGTGTGGAGGGCAACCTCAGGAGGGAGCAGGAGCAGCTCCAGATGCACCGGAACACAGCACAGGGAATCTTCAGAGGTGCCACTGTCCCCCAGCTCCCTGCCCTCTCCCCTCAACCAGTAGGGGATGGCTCAGTTCCTGGGTGGAAGGGGCTGGTTGACAATCACTTGCACAACAAAATCCTTCTGGATCTTGGTCTCCTGCAGTCGTGTGCGATCAGTGAGCAGCTTGCCTGAGAAGAACCACCGCTGCCAGGCCAGGTCAATGCCCTCCTGCGCCTGCAGCTGCTTCTTCAGCTGCCCGATGGTGTCGCTCATACTGGCGCTGAGCCGCAGGTCCTTGCCGGTGGAGAGGCGCACCTTGAGGGTGAACTCCCGCCGGGCATTGGGCAGAGGTTCAGCCGGCTCCACTGCCTCCTCCTCGCTCCGCTCCAGGATCAGGTTCACCGGGGGGGCAAGGCAGTAGACGGGCAGCTGGTACCGGTTGCCCAGCTCATCATAGCACTCCGTCAGGGACCCTGGGGACGGCAGGATAAGATGCTGAGGGTGGACATCCCGTGGACCGACCAAATGGGCACAGGACCACCCCAAGCAGCGTGGCACAGCCTGCCTTACTCCCCTTGGCTGGGCTGAGCTCTGGATGGCAGGTGAGATTCCAGCCTGGGACTCCCATGTGCCCAGATGTGGGGCACTCAGCACACACCCCACCCAAACCCCCAGTGCTGACCCTCACCATGGGGCAGGGTGATGCTGGCTCCATCCAGGATGGCCTGGGCCAGGCTGTGGTCATTGGCTTCTACAGCATAGGCAGCTGCCTTCAGGGCATCCCAGATCTCCTTGCGGCCTTCAAAGGCGGGTGCAGTGTCCCAAAACTCATCCCGCTTGCTGCGCAGCTGTCCGTCTGTCATGGGGTAGTCGCTCTTCCACTTGGGACACTCCTTCTTCAGGGGCTCATTGCGGCCTGCAGAAGGGGTACTCAGCCAAATGACAGGGTTTCCCCTCAGGTCCTGAGCCCCCCATCTCCCCATACCCACAAAAGTTCTTCCTGGGGACCTCCTTCACCCCATCAAGGGTCTGAGGGGTCACCCTGTCCAGTGAAGAACAGGCCCCAATGTTGTGCTAAAGCCAGTCCAAGATCCCACTGGCCCCCCAGCAGTTGCTGCCCCAAGTGACACCCTTTGCCCTCAGTGGGGACAAGGGCTCTTGCTTCCTTGTTTGGGGGACCAATCACTGCCCTATAGGGTGGCCACAGGGCCTCAGGGCCCTTTGATGCAGAGCAGTATTTATAGCTTGGGGAATTAGCCAGGAAATAAGCTGGTGAGTTGGAACGAGAAGGAGATTACAAAGGCTGAGCTGCAGCAAAGGGGGGGTCAGGACTTCACCATCCCCTCTGCCCACCCCGGGATGACAGGGACCAGCTGCAGGCAAGACAGCAGGCATACAGCATCCCAGGCATCAGAGGGACAGAGGGCATTGCTGCCAGACTGCAGCTGCCCCAGCAATGGGCTGAACTGAGCTGGCTCTCCACAAAACAGCCCCCAGCCACATCCCCACGGACCTTCAGCAGCCAGCATTGCCCAGGGATCTGAGCCACCCCAATGCCAGTCCCACATCACCATGGCCTCACTACACTGGGCTGTGGCCCTGTGGGAACAGCCCTGTCCCATTGGCCCCACGGCCAGGCCGGACACGTGGGGCAGGAAGGAGTTGCTGTCACTCCCAGCTGAGCTGGGGACAATGAATAATAACAGCTCCTTCCTGTCACCCCTCTCCCTGAGCTGGCCAGGCAGCACTCCTCCTGTGAGGACAGGATGAGGGAAAAGTGAGGCTCCAGCTGGGCAGGAAGATGCCTGTGCCCAAACAACAACCTGCCAGACAAGGTGATGCCACACACCCCAGCCACTAGAGACAGCCACCACTGCCAGCTGTGGCCTGAGCCAAGTTCCCCAGGCAGCTGCTCCTGAGCAAGTGTGTGGTGACACAAAGCACTACATGACCTTCTCAATTGTAGCAGCCTTGCCTCACCCCACCCAAGACCATTGGAGCCAGCACAGCAAGCACCCATCTCAGGGTCCCCAAGGGGCACAAGTGCTCAGCTACCCCAGAGCTGAGCACCAAGCATCCCTGGCAGGCAGCATCCTGCCCACATCCCTGGAGGAGCAAGGGCAGCCGGCTGCAGCCAGTGCTGCCGATTCAGCAGTCACGGTGCTGGGCCAGAGGGATTTGCAGCACCATAGGACACAGCAAGGTCAGAGGCAACACCTGCCCCAGGAGGGCAGTGGAGACGTGTCCACAGCCAGCCTGAAGGACATGTCTGGGATCATGTCCCTACACTGCTGTGGTCACCAAGCTGGGGCACATGTCCTCACAGCTGGGACTCCTGGCCAGCACTCCCAGTCAGCACCATTCCCTCAGCTCTGCCTGCAACAAAGGGAAGAGGCTAGCCCAGGAGAAGCAGCAGAATTGGAGCTGTGGGGGTCGGCTGTGGGAGGGAGCAGGAACAGGCTGTGGCTGCCTCGTGTGTACAGGCATGCCCAGCAGCCTTGCCCAGGTAGGCAGGGGCTTAAGCCTCGTCTATTTATTGCTACCGCCCAGCCGGGCCTGCACCTTCTAATCACCTCCTGCTGCTCTATTCCTGGCCCCTTGTGCAACTCTCCACGGCAGCACCACCAGACAGGTCCATCCGCTCGCTGTGCCCGGGCTCGAGCCAACAGGATCTGGCTGGCAGCCTGCTGCCTCCTGCCCTGTGCCTGCAGCACCCTGCCTGTGGCTCAGCTCCCTGCGGTGCCCTGGGGAGGGACCCCCAGGCAGGAGGATGTGGTCTGAAGGCTTCCCTGCCCTGGGCTTGCTCCCTGCCTGCAAGAGCCTTTGGCAGCCCCAGCTGACAGGTCCTGGAGGCCCTGGAGAAGATGTCAGCCAGATGGCACACACCACTGCTTCCAGCAGTGCTGGCTGGTCTACTCCTGAGCCAGGCAGGGTTGGGATGCTGTATGCCATGGGCATCCCCAGCTCCTGCTGCAGTAAGCCAGCCACACCAGGCACAATGCTGTCACCTGCTGCTGGGAATCCTCACACAACCCCTCCACAAGGGGTCACAACAATCCTCAGCCAGGGCAGGAGCTGGCCAAGTAGGTGGGCTGCTTAGCAGGGCCCCTCTGGCAACAGAGGTGAGCAGGCAGAGTCCCCCTCCTCATGTACTGGGACCTGCTGGCCCAGTGCAGCATACTGCTGGTGAGGGCAGCTGTAGCCTTGCTTCACCCTTCACACCTGCTGAGCAGCTCCCATGGGCTGGTGGCACCATGCAGGCAAAGGCAGGAACCAGACAGGGCATCTGGCACAAGGGACAGCCCTGCTCTTCAAGGAAGGGACATACTGCAAGAAAACAGCAGCAACTGCCAGCAGCATACCAGGAAGGGACTGTGACCCATCCCACAAGAGCAAGTGGGGATGGAGACACAGGCTGTGCAGCCAGCTGTTGCAAGGCACAGGAGGGGATCACACAGATCCAGATGTTTTGATCCGACCCCACCCCCATCACAGCAGCCTGAGCTACAAGGCAACATCTCACCAAGCTGAGGGAACAGTCAACCAGGGACCCCAGGCCTCACGGATACCTGCAAGAAGGCACTCCTGGGGGGAAAAGTGTGTCAGGGTGGGGAGGGCTACCACCCCAATCCATAGCAGCAGGGCATCCCCAAGGCAGGCTGGCACTCCTGGAGCCCCGCGCGGCGGGGGCGGCTGCCCACGGCACGGGCACAGGCACAGCTTGCCCCGGCACCCTGCACGTGCTGCCGGAGCGGCGGGCACCGTCCCACGGAAAACGCCCTTCCCTCCCTCATCCCAGCTGCAGGCTAGGGCCGGGGCGTCCCGTACCGGGCATACGCTTCCTGTCCCTCCTCTCCCACCGCCCACTACCGCTCTGCCATAAACACGGTAATTACCGGCTGCGACGGCACCGACCGGGGAGGCGGCAAGGGAAAGGCGTGATTCATCCTATCAGCCCACGGCTTCTCCGCCGAAAAGTCCTCCGTACCCATCCCCGCGGCCTCCGGGACCCTCCGGCATGGCATCGCGGGGAAGCGCCTCATGGCACCCGGGCGTTCGGCCACCGGTAACTCCGGGGGGCCGCGGGGTGCACCAGCCC
>WEIU01022417.1:274215-302346 GCA_013389925.1 Aegithalos caudatus
CCGGGCCTGGGGCGGGCGTGGGCACGGGCGGGTCGTGGTGGTGTGGGGAGGGGTTTGGGAGGCAGCGTGGGGCTGCGGGGCTGGGTTGGGCTAGGCAGGGCAGGGTGTGGAGGCGCGGGACGGAGCGTGTCTGTGGGCTGTGAGGCTGCCGTGCACGGCAGGGCACGTGGGGATGGATAGGGTAGGGCTTGCAGCTCGGAGCTGCCAAGATGTGCGATAGCAGTGGGACAGCCGCGAGGGTGAGGGGCTCCAGGAGCGAGGCAGATGTGGGCGGCAGAGAAATCGGCAGTGGGAAGAGAGCTCACGGCCTTGCTGAGGGACTGTGGAAGGTGACGGTTGCAGACTGCTCTCACTGTGGTTTCTCCCCCTTTCCTAGCAGGGCTTGAGGCATTTGCTTTTGTCGAATAATTTATCCTTCTGCTTGGAACAGCAATTGGGTGATCTTTGTTGCATTAGGAAAGTTACGACTTCAGGAATGTGGCTTTCTAAGGATAAGGTGGTACTTTTGTGTTTGTAGGCAGTGGCTTCAGTGTGTTTCTGGAAGGAGTCAGAGAGCCTAAAAAGGCTATATATATATATATGTTAACATTACACAGACGGGTTGCTTATACACCTTTCCCAAGGCCTGATGCCTTGTGAACTGCTCTGTTGTGTCTTCGTGATGAGATGTGCTGGCAAAACAGGAAGGTAACCCAGTGGCCCATGTAACACAGAGTGAAGAAAATGCTAAGTAAATTTGGAGGCATTCACTAAACTATGTGACATTCAAGATGTCGCAGAAAGGTTGCACAGTCTCTAACGTAATTGGGATAGACGTGGGGAAGGATAACCTTAGAACTGCTGTTGTCATGAACCTGCTGTTGTCATGCTTAGAATCTGATGTCATGTTACAGAAGTGCCTGGAGAAAGCTTTGTGTCTTGGAAGACATACAAAGAGAATTGTTCCCCACTTGCTCCCCTAGCTCTTTTCAGCTGTGTGACAAGCTCAGCTCTTGTGACAAACCCGCCTTCACAAACAGTGTGGCTGGCAAGCATCCTTGAGCCCTTCTGACCTCGTACAGAACCACACATCAGAAAGTATTAAATTGCATTGTGTATCCTTGAGCAAAAGGGGAGGTCTTTTCTAAGCTCATGGCTGTTGTGCAATTGCTGTAACAAACACAGAGCTTCCCCAGTTTGTTGCTGAGGACTAAAATGAGCATACCTTGGCAAGTGGCAGAAAGGCCTTGGTGCTGTCACTGGCAGGTTGGGCTGCATGGGTCAGTGGGTGGCAGAAGGAGGCTGAATTCATCTTTCTTAAAAAATGGGAAGAGAAGGAAATTGCTGTTACAGAATCCATTATGCATTCCCTGTGAATGTGCTGTTACAGAATCCATTGCACATTCCCTGTGAATGTTGTGCTTACATTTTGAGGGTATGGAGGAAACAGAAGAATGGAAAGCCCCCAGAAGTGACTAATACCTAGAAGGATACTGAAAGGGGGACAGACCTGTCATGAAAGAGAGCAGGTTGGTTCCGAGTAGCAATCCAGGACAGGGGGAATGGCTTCCTTCTGTTAACTCTCTGGGAACTACAGGAATCCCAGAACAGCAAGGCAGCCCCTCCTGGTAAAGGCGTTCAAGGTGCCTAATTAACCTTGGGGCATGTGTGCTGCTGCCAGATGTGGAGGCAGCAGTTTCAGGGGCTCAGCACTGTGCCTGCCATGCTGATGAGGCAGGTCCAAGTAGCTGTGCTCACGCCATGGCCCGTGTGGTGCTGGCCAGGAGCACACCACGCGCACAGGCTGTACCTGGGAGGGGTGGCCACACTGTGTGAGGACAAGCTGGTCACACCTGGGTCCCTGAGAACAGAGGGAGCTCCCCAGCTCAGCTGAGCAAAGGAGCTGCTGCCCTCACTGCTGCTGACCATGGGGAGTATCAATACCCTGACAGTGGTTTGGCCATCACACTGCAGCTCTTTCCTGTTGAGTAGGGAACCAGAAGCTTTGTGTAGAGCAGCTTTCAGTCTCTGCAGACACAGAGAGGCAGAGCACCTGGCCGCAGAGATGGCATTTGTCTCAGACATTTTCTGTGATGGTGCAGAGGCACAAGGGCTCTTCATGAGCTTGCAGAGCGAGATATTGGGATCTTGGATGTGGAGGGGCCATCCAGGCTCTCTCTGCAGCCCCCTCTGCTTTGGCTGGTGCACAGCATCTGCTTGCTGTTTTGCTGTTGTTATTCTGAAAGAAATTTTGCCAGCACATTATGGCTGTCTTGAGGGCACCCCCTGTTCCGTCTGTGCCCGTCAATTCCAAGACCTGCTGGGCTCTTTTTCCACATAGCTCCCCTTATCTCTCCTGTTTCTCAGTTCAGGCTCCCTCTCCCTGCTGTGCCAGGCAGGATTGAAGCTCTGTCTCTGGAGTCAGGACTGCCTGCTGTCAGAACACGCTGTCAGAAAACACTGTCATCCCATCCCTAGAGACAGCTGAACAGTGCATCTTAATACTGGAATTAACTGCTTAGGAAGAGACAGCAAATGCATGCAACAGCAGGAGACACTAGCTGGAACAAGGCCTGGGAAAGCCCGTAATGAAACCTTTGGGCTTCTGAGAGGGTGGGTTCCCTGTCAGCTGTGTAGGCTCAGCAGGGCAGAGAGGTGAGCTGGTCCCTCCAGAGTGCCCAGAAGTGCCCCTGGACACAGACAGTGGTGAGTCTCAGTGACTGCCAGGTGACTGGAATTTTTGGTGGAGGAATGCTGTTTCGTCCAGGCAGAGTGAGGGGTGTTTTCCAGCGATGTCACTTGACACCTGAGCTGCAGGTTAGGGTGGTAAGGCAGTCCCTTGCCTGCCACCCCTGTCTGAGCAGAGGGTATACAGAGAGCTTTCCTTCTTGGAAGGGGCCACATGGGCAATGGGTGGCAGAAATGGAGAACCTGCCCTTCTGCCTTGTTCTTGTAAGGTGCAGCAAGCAGGGCCTTACCAAAGCCTCATGAGGGGTGACTCTTTCCCCAGTTGAATTGCAAGACTATAGAGGTGAATGAGGCAACCTGGCAAGGAATCTGAGTCAGAGTTGGAAATACACTCCAGGTGTTATGTCAAGGGGCTGCAGTGATTCCACATAGGAATCCCAGCATTTTGTCTTCTCTGACCACAAAACTGCCTTTCTCCCTGCCCTTCATCTTGGAAGAAGTTTGTGCAGTTCTTGCTCAGCACAGTGTGGAGGTGATGGAGTCAAGATGGGAAGCTGAGTGATCACCAGTGTCTGGGCTGCTTCTTCAACCAGTTCTCCCTCAGGAAGCAGCTGGAGACCTGCCTCACATTAGAGAAGAGGGTTTTAGTATTTCAGTGGAGTGGAGCACAGCAAGGCTTCTCTTAGGAGCCGCACATACAGCCATGCTTCAGGGAGAGGGTGAGGCAGAGTGCAGGCAAGTTCTCCCCTAGCTGTCTCCTCTCAGTCTCAGAGGTGTTTGCAGGCAGGGCTGGAGGCAGCCCCACCAGTTAAGTGCACATGGTTTCTTTGGTGCTTGCTGAGGAGTCAGCACCAACCAGCCTTTCCCACTGCAGTGCTGGGATGCTTCCCAGCATCCATCTCCAGTAACATGCCTGCATAATCTCTCTGGTTCACTCTCTTTCCCTCCTTTCTCCAGGGGTGAAAAATGGAACATGGACAGTGCTGCAGCTTGTGGAAGCCCTGGGGTAAGAAAAGCCTTGTGCAAGTTATATATCGGGTAAGGGCCTTGCAGGGGAGATTCCCACAAGGAGACATAGTTAGAAGGACAAGTGTGCTCATCCAGGATGAGTTTCAGCACCGGATGGCACATTGCAGCGAGCAGGATGTTGTCTGCTCACAGGATGGGGCTTGAGCAGTGCTTTGCCCTTCCTGGATGTGGGAGCTCTTTGGGAAAGAGGAAAGCCAGAGCAGCTCTTGATGCTTTCCCAGGACAGAGGAGAGATGTGGTGCCAGGCAGCAAACTGCAGGGCACTTTTCAGTTGGGGCTGTCCACACACAGCAGGAGCTGCCTGAGCACACAGCTGCACAACACCATGTCACAAGTTGGCTGGCACTCAGCTGCTGCTTTTGTCTCCAAATTGTCATGGCCTAGGCTCATTTCTCTCAAGCTGGGGGCTGGGTTTGCCTCACTGTAAGAGGCTTTACCCTTTTTGACCTTTGTGATCTTGGTGCAAGAGCAATTTCTTTGGTCTGACTTGAGAACTTGGGTTTCTTTTGCATGGTTCTGGGGCTGAGTGCACACATGCAGCACAGATGGGGGAGAGGAGTCCGTTTCCACTCTGCCAACAAGTCAGGCATGATTGGGCCCACAGAGTGGCACGTCTTTGTTTTTGTAATGTGCCTCCTCAGGATGTGCTTCCTGCTTGGGTGTACCTGCTCACAACAGACTTCTTGGGCTTTCTCCCCTCTTGGCCTAGATTTTGCCTGGAGAACACAGATCCTCGGACACGAGGGCGGGGCATCCAGCTGTTGTCACAAGTCCTGCTCCAGTGTTACTCCCTGCTCCAGGAGAAGGAAGGTAAGGAGTGGCTTTTTTGGCTCTTGAGTGTCTGATTGGGGACAAAGCCTGTGCCATTAAAGCGTCTGTCCTGCAATTGGCAAAGGGATTGATTTAACGCTGTGACAACTTTGTACATGTCTCTAAGAGTCAAAGTCCAAGGAGGGCACGAGGCTTTGCACTGCAGCCTTTTTGCCAATCTCACCGCACAATTCAGGTCACATCTGAACACACCAAATCCCTGGACAGCTGGGGCCCCTGACAGTGTGTGGGTGTTGCACACCCAGGTGTGCTCAGCACCACATGGGACATGTGGGGGATACATCTGTATGTCAGAACCCTTGGGTGATGATTCAGAGCAGGAAGACTGTCCTTCACACACCAAGTCACACTGCAGCCTGACCAGGTTAACACAGGAGGAACCCTGGGACCTGGGCAGGAGTGGGGATCAGTGGGGAGGGGAAGATGCCCTGTTCATGGAGGCAAGGAGAAGGTCTGCCTCTGTTAAATTCCCCATAGCAGCTGGCTGGCAGCCAGGAAAGCCAGTAAGTTCTAACAAGCTTTGGCTTGGGGGCCTTGCAGATGGGAAGCTGAAGGTATGCCAGCAGGCTGGCTAGACAGAGGGCCTAGCTAGTAAGTAAGGTGGAGGAAGGGAAGGGTGGAAGTAAAAGATGCTTAGTCCTTGGAATTTGGCTCTCTTTGGAGCCAGGCAGGGCTGAGAGCAGCTGTGCATAGAACCTTATCTACTGCAGTAGATGGAGTCAAGTGTGATGACTGATGGGAACTGGGGTGCCCTGGAGGGGCAGCCAGAAGTGGGGACGTTCAGTGTGGATACTTGAGGAGAAAAGAGGCTCAGGGCAGCTGAGCAAGGGGAGTGAGCTGTGTTAGAGCCTCGTGTCCCTGCTCACGCAGGTGATTTCTCAAGCGCTGTGTCAGGCTGCCTCCTGGGGGGCTGAGTTTCTGCAGCAGCTGTGGGCACAGGATGTGCTAGCCGGCTCTTCCAGTCTGCTTCCTGCTACCACTCCCCAGGGCTGGGGTGTGCAGGCGCCCGTGGCCGTGACTCAGGAGCCAGGAACGTGTTGTGGAGCCAAGTGCGAGGAAGCCAGAAGTGCCCCAGCCCTGTGCCCCACCCCGTGACATCCTCTAGTCTCTGCTGAGGAGACTGCCACTCTGCTGCTGGTGTCTGCATTCACGTGTCTGGACAGGCCAGGGCAAATGCCTCTTGGGTAGCTCCAGCACTTCTGCAGCAGCCAGAGGTGGCTGCTGCCTTGCTGCAGTTAGGCGTGGGCTGCTTACAAGGACAGGAAAAAGGTGGTGGAGCCAGGTGGGTGCACCCAACAGCAGCAGTTTGTCCCATTCACCGGTGCAAGATGTGCTCACTCTTAATCCATCAGCTTGTGGTTGAGCTGGGGCCAGAACCCAGCAGCTGTGTTTGCTAGGGCTAACACACACTGGTGTCTGTTTCTGACAGTGCTACATCTGGTCCTGTTCTATGAGAGCCGCCTGCAAGATCATCACCTGGTGATTCCCTCGGTGCTCCAGGGACTCCGAGCACTGGTGAGCTCACACCCCTGGCCCGCAGTGCTGGGATGCATTCCGGAGCAGTGTCAGGGAGGTGCAACACCTGGGCATGGGTTGGAGCAGTGTGTCAAGCAGGGCCTGGCTGGGCTGTCAGCCCATCTGGCAACATTGCCCTGTCTTCTCTGTTCTGCTGTGCCTCTTGCAGAGGAGCCAGGGACAGGATTTCCTGCCCTGTGTTGGTACTGGGGTAAGGATTCCCTGGCCACTCTGGGGAGTGGCACAGATGATGGGCATCTTGTCCTGTTCTGTCTGGGGAGCGGGTGGTGAGTTCTCCCCATTGTGGAAGAGGATCCTGCAGGCAGCTGCTGCATGCAGGCAGGAGCTCTGTAATGTGGCTGCTGTCATGGTATTCTGTTCTTGCTTTTCTCCTTGTGTCCCCAGAGCATGTGTGAGGTGCTGTCCCCAGGGCTAGCAGTGTCTGTGCTCAAAGCCATCTTCCAGGAGGTACATGTGCAGGTGAGCAATGTGATTTCCTATCCTCCTGTCCTTGATCTCTGCTCCCTGTGTATCTGGGGATGGCCTGCCTGCCCTGAGGACTGGCCACGTTCAGCACAGTGCAGTGCTTCTGCAGAGCTTAGAGACAGCTTAGAGACAGCTGCCTAAGAGAGACAGACAGTAGGCGAGAATCCTCTTTGGCCTTTGTCCTCTCTTTTCTCGGCCCTAGGAGAAGTATTTCCTTTTGCTCCATTCTCCAGGCTGTGTTTAAGTGTCCCCAGTCCAATTCTCCTCATATTTAAGATTGTTTTTGCTGGCAGTGCCTTGGGCAGCATGTGTGGCCCTGGTGTGACTGATAGTGCATTTATGCAGTGATGGGACACAGTCACGTTCATGTGCCATTACACAGGCATGTGCACACTGTGCATGTGATAAATGGGATCTCTGCCAGGAAGTAGCAGCTGAGCTGCTGGGGGTCCTGCTCTCTCTGGAGGGCACGTGCTGCCCGTGGGGTAGTGGGTAGCTGTGCTGCCATGTGTAGAGGATGGTTTTGATTGGTCTGTTCCTCCCTTCAGTCCTTGCTGCAGCTGGACCGCCACACAGTCTACAGCATCATCACCAACTTCATGAGAACCAGGGAGGAAGGTGAGGGGCAGATGCCAGAGCCACTCTGGGATTGTTGAGGCTGGGTAAATGACTCACTTTCATCTTCTCCGAGGGCTCTGTGGCTCTGCCTGGGAGACCTGGAAAAGGACTGTGGGGCTGGGGCAACTCAGCTGATTTAATGCCATGGTGTGAGGTCTGATGTCTTGCACCTGCTCACACTCATTCTTTCTGCAGAGCTGAAAGGCCTGGGTGCCAACTTCACCTTCGGCTTCATCCAGGTCATGGATGGGGAGAAGGATCCACGCAATCTGCTGGTGGCCTTCCAGATTGTGCGTGATCTCATTGCCAAGGACTATGCCCTGGGTGAGCCTAAACCTGCCATGCAGAGCTGGCTGGGAGACATGTCCCTTTTCTTTGAGCTGTTGGAGGGATCGTTCTTGGGTCTGATCAGGCCTGGGGTGGTCTCTAACATGCTTCAAAAGCTGCAGAGCTGGTCTGTCATGGGTGCTAAACATAGCTGCTGTGCCTTTTTCGCTCAGTATCTTTGTTTACCCCCTCTCTTCTCTGTCTGCAGGTCCCTTTGTGGAGGAGCTGTTTGAAGTTACATCCTGCTACTTCCCTGTTGATTTTACTCCAGTGAGTGAGTCTGCCATATGCCACAGCCTATTCTTTATTTCTTTCTGGTGTTTTCTTAGGGGGTTGTGTCCCCTCCAGGGAATGGGATGAGAGGGTGGCCAAGGGTCTTGGCTGGGCAGTGTTCAGCTGTGAGCTGTGGTACCCAGGCTGACAAGCTGATGCTGAGCTAGCTGTAGTGACTGGCACTGCTGCTGCCTTGCTGGAGATGAAGTGATGCAGCCTTGGCTGGTGGCTGGGTTGGGATGCTTCCTGACTGGTGCATGACCTGCTCTCTGCTTCCTTTCCAGCCCCCCAATGATCCTCATGGCATCCAGAGGGAAGACCTGATCCTGAGCCTCCGGGCTGTACTGGCTTCTACACCCCAGTTTGCTGAGGTACAAAGCTCCTTGTGGATTCTTGAGCACCTCACTGTTCCCTAAGCACAGGCTGCCTTTCATAGAGCTGCAGCTCCTGCTGTGACTCTGGGACAGAAACAACTGGGACCAGGAGCTTGTACTTGGCAGCCCTGTCTCCTGCTGGGGCAGGTCATGGGGAAGGTGCTGACTGACACCCTGGGGAGGGGCTGCCTGTTGCAGCCCTCTACTTCTGCTCTCCTGGCAGAGGCTGAACATGCAGCCTTGCAGGGCCATGGACAAGGTGGTGCAAGGGATGGGCTGAATTAAAGTGCTTCTCTCTGCAGTTCCTTCTCCCTCTGCTTATTGAGAAGTTGGACTCAGAACTGCAAAGTGCCAAGCTTGACTCGCTGCAGACTCTGGTAAGGAGAGATCCCCTACTCCCTTCAACCTATAGCTGATCTGTGGCAGTAGCAGCTGCTAGCCACTTCTGAGCCCTTCTCCCTCCCAGCCAGGGACTTGCCCTTGTAGAGCCACAATTTCCAGAGTCCTGGTTTGGCCTGCATCACTCTTTCCTGGGGTTTTTTTTTGAGTGATTTGTGTAGCTCTGTATGAGCTTGCCTGGATGGGCAGTGTCCCGGCACTGTGTCCTCCTGGTACTGGCTTCTCTGTGATGCTTTCTCCTGGCTCCCTCTTGCAGACTGCCTGCTGTGCCATCTATGGGCAGAAGGAGCTGCAGGAATTCCTTCCCAGCCTCTGGTCATCCCTGCGCAGAGAGGTGAGCACTGCAAGGCTCCACCATGGCTGGGCTTCTGCTGAGCAGGAGTTCTCAACCAGACGGAGTGAGGCCCGTATCTCCCAGCAGCCCACACCTGTGACCTTGGACTGCCCCAGCTGAACTGTGGCAGGGACAGGCCAGCCCTGTCAGCTTGTCTGTGTGGCTTGAATGTGCCATGCTGCATGTTCAAATCATATGGGGAAATGAGGCAGGAGCCTGTGTTGAAAGCCTGAGGCCCATGGTGGGTGTTCAGCAGGGTGTTCAGCTCATCCTGTGGCCTCTCCTTCAGGTGTTCCAGACAGCGAGTGAGAAGATTGAGACGGAATGCCTGGCTGCGCTGCATGCTCTCTCTGCCTGCCTCTCCCGCTCCGTGCTCAGCTCTGATTCTGAGGATCTGCTGGATTCCTTCCTCAGCAGCATCCTGCAAGGTAGCTAACAGAGACTTGCCCCATGCAGCCGGGCCTGAAAGCATCCTCCTAGGTTGAGATCTGCTTTCCTCTTCTCCTTCAAGCCTCTTCTCTTTCTAGTCCTCACAGCAATTTTTGCCTTCTCCAAGGTAATTGGCTGCAGGAAGGGGATTGAGCTGCATCCATCTCTGCTGGAGCTGCACTCTCTGTGTGCTTGGAGCTGTGGGAAAGCTGCTCAGCTGGGGAGGCCGTGCTGCAGCTCAGAGCTGCGCCCTGGCAGCACGTCCCAGCCCCACAGCTATCAGCTGTGCCCCGCACGCGAGGCAGAGGAGCTGTGTGCCGGTGCAGCTGACGCCCAGCCTATCTCAGATTGCAGGCACCATCTGTGTGAGCCCGACATGAAGCTGGTGTGGCCCAGTGCCAAACTCCTGCAGGCAGCAGCGGGTGCCTCCCTCCGCTCCTGCCACCGCATCACCCACAGCGTCCTGCCCCTGCTGCTGGAGCAGTACACCAAGCACACGCAGGTGAGGGGCACCCGCTGGCTCCACAGGGCCTGGGGCAGCACAGTGGCTAAGAGGATTCTTCCTTGGCTGTGGGTAGAGACCCCTGGGCACCCTGTGGCCTCACAGTGCTGGGCTGAGGTGCAGCTCTGTCCCAGCAGTGACAGTGATCTGAGTTACACCTTTGTGTCTCTGCAGAGCAGCCAGAGGAGGACAATCCTGGAAATGCTGCTAGGCTTCCTGGAGTTACAGCAGAAGTGGGGACATGTGGAAGAAGGTGAGGGTGGCTGGTCGCTCTGGAGGCACCTGTGTCCCAAGGGCTGCTGGCTCTGACCTCACTTTCCTGAATGCTGATGGACAAGGAAAATTCACTGGCCCGTGTGGCTGCATGTGTGAGCCCCTGTCATGTCCCAGGGACCCTGCATGATTGGGTATCAAATGCAGCACCCCAGAAAGGGTCTGTCAGGTGCTGTGATGGTGGCTGTGTGGTGACAGCCAGACACAGGCAGTGATTCCATGCCCCTCTCTCCAGATGAGAGCATTCTGCTGTCGCTCCAAGCCCCGGTTTGCTCTGTGGTGTTCTCGGCACTGATGGATCCCAGTGTGCAGCTGCAGCTGGTTGGGATCAAGGCACTGACTGTCCTGGGCTCCCTGCAAGGTTAGTGCCTTTTTTTTCATTGAGACAGAGGGAGGTATCACTCTCTTAGAAGAGACATTGTGACTGCTGGGACATTCTTGTCTACTGCCTGTAAGTGCACAGGAGTAGCAGCAGCATGTTCTACCCAAGCCATGAGCTCTAGGGACATACGGTCTCTCTCTTGCCTGTTTGACCAACCACCTTGTATCTCTGGCATTTGGTGTGCTGCTGCATTGCTTCTGGCCTGGATGAAGGAGTAGGATCCTGTCCAGCACACCAGCATCTTTGCCTTTGGCTAAGGGTAGGATTCCTCTGTGGCTCTTGTTTCAGGCTTCCTGTCTTCCTCTGATCTGGAGCTGGTTGTGGATCACCTCATCCGTCTTGCTTTGCATGAGGAGAATTCCCAGAGCAGGTGAGGGGTGGGCTAGCATCATGGCAGTCACCCACACTCTGGGAGGAGGAACAAAGCCTGGCTTTGCTGCAGAGAGGGAAGGCACAGGAACTCTCTGAACAAGATTACTATGTGGAATAAACCAGACAATTCATGGGCTAGGAATAAAGTCTGAGCCTATCAAAGCAGGGGGCTTTGCTGTGCCTACCTGAAGGGTGAAAAAGGCAAGTTGCTGAGAAGTGGGGTTCTGGAGACACCCTCTGGACAGGTCTGTGCAGCTGGTGTACAAACAGCCCTGGACTTGTAGTCCTTGCATCACCTTTTCTACTCTCCCCCGGCAGTGAAGCAGCAATGGAGGCAGCCGGGTCCCTGGCCCCCACCTACCCAAAGGTTTTCTCTGGACGCATGGTACCCAGGCTTGAAGAGCAGCTCCAGTCAGGTAGGGCTGGGAAAGGAGTGGTGACTGGTAAAGCCTTTTCCATCCCCATAGGGCTCCTGCCAGGCAGTGGGGCTGTGTTATGTGGTGTATGTTGGTGTCTGTCCTTGGGGGATTCCTAGCACAGGCACTGTGTGCTGGCACAGGGAAGGCTGTGGATGGTCTGGTAGCCAGCCTGTGTGTGGCCAGGGTCACCCTTGTGGGAAGGAGCTGCCCAGCTGCAGAGCAGGTGGAGTGCCTTGGGCCTGACATGGGCTGGCTCTTGACTGCCCTTGGGTGGGGTGTCCCAGGTGCCCCTCTGAGGTGTGTTTCCTCTTCAGACCAGGAGGAGAGCTACCACAACCACCACTCCTTGCAGCAGCGCTGCCTGCAGGCCCTGGCAGCCGTGTCCACCCACACCAGCATTGTGAAGGAGACTGTCCCTGTCCTGCTACAGCATCTCCAGAAGGTGCAGAAAGGTAATGGAGCTGATGCAGGCAGGAGCTGCCTCTGGTACTGGTGCTGGCTGGGAGAGAGCTGGAATGGCAGCGGTACAAGGAACACCTGGGCTGTGAATTCCACTGGTGCAGTGGGAGTCAGAAGAGCTGCATTGTCCCAGGATCCTGATGCAGATCAGGGGGCTGGGTGTTGAGGTTGTTTGACTTGGTGGTGACTCTGCCCTGCAGGGAGTGAAGCCAGGAACACCCAAGACATGGTCTCTGTGTGCCAGAGCCTGCACCGAGTGGCCCTGCAGTGCCAACAGGATGCCGAGGGCTGCTGGTACTTCCACCAGACAGTTGTGCCGTGCCTGCTGGCCATGGCTGTGCAGGCAGCCATGCAAGGTAAGTGCAGGGCTGGAGTGGGAGAGGGGAGAGCAGTCAGTGCTGCTGCTGATGCCTTTTGGCACCCATGGCCCTCAGGAGTGGGCTCCACTGCTCCCTGCCTCTGTCCTGGAGCCTTGCCCCACTCTAGTGTGGGTTCAGGGGGCTGTGCCTGCCTCCTCCCTCTGAACAGCAGGCTCCAGCATGTTCCATTCCTCCCACTACCTGCAGAGAGCACCCATAGACTGCCAAGCAAGGCACTGCTGGAGGAAGAGGTGCTGGCTGCCATGGTCCCAGTCATCAGTGCTGCCACCACTCACCTGAGCCCTGAGTGAGTGAAGCTGGGGCAGGAAACTCTGGCTGCTGCATTGTGGGGAGGAAGCAGGCTCCATGCCCCCTGCTGCTATCTGTACAGGGTGACCCTGTGCCTCCTGGGGGGTCTCCAGTGACCCTTCCAGAGCAGCACATTAGTGTCTTTTTTCTCCTAGGCTGGCTGCCCAGAGTGTGTCTCATGTGGTGCCCCTCTTTTTGGATGGAGAGGTCTCCTTCCTACCCCAAAACAGTTTTCCCTGCTCCTTCCAGCCTTTCGGGGTATGTTTGGTGGTTGGGGTTGGGACACCAGAATAGGCCAGGAATGAGGATATTGGCACAGGCTGGCAGAAAGGACTGTGATGACATGGACACTGTTCTTCCCTTGCAGGATGGGGAGTGCTTGGAGGCACAGAGACGCCTGGTCGCCCTCCTCATGGCCTTTGTCTGCTCCTTGCCCCGCAATGTACGTTGATGGGAGCAGGATGGAGAGGAGCCCTGCCCACACACCCTCCAGCCTCTGTCCACACCAAGCTCCAGGACAGACAGAGGGAGTAGCTGCAGCCCTGGGCCATAACATGTTCTGTGTCTCTTCCAGGTGGCAATCCCTCAGCAGGAATGGCTGCTCCGGGAATTGCTGGCATTGAGCTGTTCCTGCAACTGTCCCTTCACAGCCACCACAGCTGCCAAGTGCTTTGCAGGGCTGGTGAACAAGCACCCAGCAGGTAAGGGGTATGGGGCAGATGACAGGTGTCCCTCCCCACTGCTGCCACGGGGAATGCCTCAGCTTGTCCCTTCCATCCCCAGGGCAGCAGCTGGATGAAATCCTGCAGCTTGCAATGAACAGGATGGAGCCTAGCCTTGTGGAGGGGCCCCGCCGAACACAGGCACTCACCTTGCTGCTCTGGGTAAGGCCTGCCCTGGATGAGTGGGGCAGGGGAGCTGGGGGAACCCAGGCTGGCACTGACCGTTTTGCCTGCACAGGTGACCAAAGCCCTGGTGCTGCGCTACCACCCCCTGAGCTCCTGCCTGACAGACAAGGTAGGTGCTGGTAGGGCTGGGTGATGTCTGAGAAACCTGTCTCGCTTCCCCATGGCTGGCTGGGGGCCCCCAGGGAAGGGCTCTCTGTCTCAGGGCTGTCTCCCTCGCAGCTGCTGGGCCTGCTGGGTGACACGGAGCTGGGCCCTGCCGCAGCCGATGGCTTCTCCCTGCTCATGGCCGAGGCCCCAGACGTGCTGCACAAGGGCTGCCACGCTGACGTGCGCATCATGTTCCGCCAGCGCTTCTTCACTGACAACGTCCCCAAGCTGGTGCAAGGCTTCCATGGGGCTGGCCCTGGTGAGTGCCCACCCCCAGCCCAGCCTCACCACTCCTGAGCCTTTAACCAGGGCACCTGAGCCAGCGTCCCCTCCTTCTGCAGGCTGCTTGTAACCATCTCTGCTCTCCACAGACGTGAAGGCCAATTACCTGAAGGGCCTGTCCCATGTGCTCAACCACCTTCCCAAACCTGTGCTGGTGACAGAACTGCCCACGGTGAGCCAGCCTGGGTGGCAGGCAGGGTGAACGGTGACATTGGAGTGCACGGTTTGGGGTTACTCATGATTACTGTGTTCTCCCTCTTTCTGCAGCTGCTGTCCCTCCTGCTTGAGGCCTTGTCCTGCTCAGATCGTGTAGTACAGCTCTCCACACTGAACTGCCTCCACCCACTGCTGCTTGAAGCTCCCCAGGTCATGAGCCTGCATGTCAACACACTGGTCACCAAGTTCCTCGACCTCACCTCCAGCCCCACCATGGTGTGTGCATCCCCTCCTTCCTCCCTCTTCCCCTCTCCCCTGCCCTTTGTGCTGCCCTCATCCCTGTCTGTTCCAGGCTGTCCGCATCGCCGCCCTGCGGTGTGCCCATGCTCTCACCAGTCTGCCCACAACAGTGGTAAGTGCTTCTGCAGCACCCTGCTGCCTGCTCCTGCATGTAGAGGGGCAAGGGGATCCCAAACCTCCTGGGGGGGCAGCCAGCATCCATTTCTCTCACGAAGAGCCCCTTCTGTCCTACAGCTGCTCCCATACAAGGGCCGAGTTATCCGTGCACTGGCCAAGCCCCTGGACGACAAAAAGAGGCTGGTGCGGAAGGAAGCAGTGGCAGCACGTGGAGAATGGTGAGTGTGTGGAAGTAGCTGCTGAGGGGGTGCCAGCATGCAGGGAACATGGCTGATTGCACCATCTCTGTCCCTGCAGGTTCCTGCTCGGGAGCCCAGGCAGGTGAGCGCCCTGCGTCCCCTCCCTGTGCTGACCAACAGTCTGACCAGCGCCTCGCTAAGCCACCAAGTCATCTGACCGATGCCACGGACCCTCTGGATCCTCAGAGCCCAAGACTGCCCCCAGTGCTAGGGCTGGAGCGTGCAGGCCAGCAGACAGCACCCCTCACTGCAGTCCCTTCTCAGCACCCACAGCAGGGAAGGAGCTGTGCTGCTTGTGGCTTGCCCACCCTCTGCTGCAGCCAGGGACAGTGATGGACAGCCCCCACCACATCTGAGTGGAGAGGACAGGTCTGTGCACGTGTGGTGTGTGACAACCCATGTGCCAGAAGAATAAATATATCTGTTTTGATAATGCTCTGAGGGTCTCCATGCAGTTCAGGCAGGGTCCTCAGTGCTCTTACATTGAGGAGCTTAAGATGCAGCTGTTTATAGGCCCTTCCTCCTCTTTTAACATTGTGGTCCCTCTTCTCCCATCTCCAGAAGTCCACATCCCCCACAAGATAACAAAAACAGACTCCCTTAAAAAAAAACAGTATTTAGTAGATGTTCTTAAGAGACTCCCTGGGGAGCACTTGGGGGATGGAGGTGCCATCCTCTATGCCCAGCCCTTCAGAGAGCTGAGCTGGGCCAATGCTGGCCCGCACCTGTGCTGAGGGCAGCACATCAGCTGGAGCAGGGAGCAGCAGCTCTGCCACCTTGCCCCTGGGCTGCCTGCAGCCGCCAAGAGGGCAGGTGTCCAGGCACCAACACTGTCCGTAGAGTTTCCCATGGCTCTGGCTCCAGTCAGCGGTATGTGCCGGCCTCCTGCCAGGCACTTTGGCCAAAGGAAGCTCCAGCAGTGGAGCAGGGCCCCCATGCACTCCTCTGCCCGTGGAAGAGGATGTCCAGAGCACAGGGCCTCAGATTGCCAGGAGTGGTGTGCGTTGCTCCATCACACAGGGAGGCAGGTCCCAGCTCAGGCCTGTCCCATGGGGCAGGTGAGGAGAGGGCAGCAGGACACGAGTGAGCCAGTGCCTGTGGGGAAAGTGAGGTCACAGCCAAATGGTGAAGTCTTGGTGCTTCTCAGCTCTGAGGAACCATATCCTGAACTGCAACAATGGCTGAGGTCCTCAGCTGAGATTCTCCTGGCAAAGGTGTGCTGGGCAGGCCACCTTGTCACCAGATAGGGCTCCTGAGGCACAAGGCCAATGATGTCCAGGTCTTCCATGCCTTACAAAGCCCAGTGCAGTGCAGAGTGTCTGATCAATGTTCACTGTGGTCCTCTCCCCCAGCAGCCCAAAGAGAGCTGCTGTTGTCCCTACAACCCCAAGAGCTGCTGAACCACCACCTTCTCAGGCAGGGGCTTCCCCAGGATTTTACCTTGGCACATCGACACCCAGGAACACTTTCCAGTTATCCCAGCTGCCGTAACTGTAGGGGTTCCTGAAGACCTGCAGGACAGAGGGAGGCACATCACACCTGGCTCTGCCCCAGCCAGCCCCCATGCCATGGGCTATGCTCACCTTGCCTTTCTTCTGCAGTCTCTGTCTCTCCTTTCTGTTGATGTGCCGTTCAATGCTCGTTTCCCCGCGGGTAATGAGGGCAGCATGCCACAACGTGAGGGCACCCAGAGCCAGTGCAACTGAGCTAGGTATGACAAGGGACAGCAGGTGGAACACAGGCCTTCCTTCCCTGGTGCTGCAGCTGGCAAGGGCTGAGGCTGCCTCCCCGCACCCACAACTGCCTAAGTGGGTCGGCTTGTCTAATCCCCTGTGACAGAGACAAAAATCTCTCCTTCTCTGTGGCCCAAAGCCTGGCAGGGCAGCGACATCTGTGCTAGAGTGAGCAAGCCCAGCTACAGGCAGGTAGATGGTGAGCAATGCCACAGGCTTCACCCTTTTCCCCAGCCCCTGGGCCCCCTCACCTGCACAGGACCCAGAGGTAGACCACGCTCTTGTGGAAAGCTCGCTGGCGGAAGGAGAAGGTGGGCGGTGGGGTCTGGTAGTATGTCTGAAAAAAGACCAGATGGGGAGGATTACCCAAACTGCTTTACAGCTTGAAGCCAGACAGGGATTGCTGCACCCCTCCCTGCTGCAGAGCTTGGACACCAAGAAAGGATTGCAGCTAGAACTAATGCAACAGCCAGGGTGAGTGGGAGGCAGCCTGAGACAGCCACGAGACAGACAAACAGATATCCAGAGCTGGCACAGGCAAGGAACAGTTGGCTTGGAGGTAAGGGGGCAGGGAGCAGCCATGGGACTGGTGGTCAGGGAGAGAGGTGTACGCAGTGCTGCAGCTGCACCCAGGAGCCCATGGCCTGAGCAGCACATGCCAAGAAGCTGTCACCAGCCCAAGCCCCTGGAAGCTGGGTGCACAGAGGCAGACCCCAAGCTGCTGGAGGCACTGTCCATAGCAGAGCTGCCTGACCAGCCCCAGCTCTCTGACACATGAGATGAACATGGGGGCTGGTTCTGATGTGGGGTGCTCCTTGAGAGCAGAGACCCAAGCAGGACCAGCCTGCAGGGCAGCTCTGCTCCACACTGCCTGGAGCAGCTGGGGGGCGGGCAGGGATATCCCACCTGATTAGTAGCCACCTGCAGTCTCTCCTTCTCAAGCAGTTTCATTCTCTAGGGGGACGGAAAACAGGGCACCAGTTATGTGTCTCAGAGGAGCGGGGCAGGGACCCTTCCCTCACACCCACACAGGACCAGAGCAGCTGGGGGCCTCGCAGGAGAAGGAAGAGGGGAAGCAAAGTCACTATAGGGCCAGGCCTGGCCTGGCCTTGCTCTGCAAGCTCAGCCTGGGGAAGCCAGGCTGTCCTGGCACATGGCAAGACAGGCCGCTCACCTCAATGGCTGCGTAGGCATCCCGGAACATCTCCCAGCCGCTGATGCTGCAGTAAATACAGCCCATGGTCATGAACAAGCAGAAGGAGAAGAAGTAGCGGTGGTTGTAGTGTCCCACACAGTTGTTTAGCCAGGCTGCTTCTGGGGTTAAGGGTACGTAACTGTGACAGACCATAGGTCCAAACCCAACCCAGAGACCAGGGCAGTTCTGGGCCCTGCTCCCATCACCCATTCCTCTGTTGGCTGTCTCCTTGAGAGATGGGACTAGGAGAGAAGGGGGAAGCAGGGCTGGTTCCCTCCCAGGAGTGTGCCACCGGTTAGTACAGCAGAAGGATACGGCAGTGGTGGTCCATCTTCAGCACACACCTGGGAGAGAGGAGACCAGAGCCAGTGCAAGTGGTGTGTTTGGGAGAGGACAGGCATGTCCCAGCCCTGAAGGCTTCAAGCAACGGGGCAAGGAGGTGGGAGAGCAGAGGAGAAGGGCCCCTTGTCTCACATGGGGCAGGGGGTGAGAAGCAGGGTTCCAAAGGCTGCCCCAGACAGAGAGAGGGTGCCTTACCTGTTGCAGATGCTGCAGTGGTGGGTGCGAGCTGGCTTAGGGGCAATGCATTTCCTGCAGATGGACACACCAGTGAGGTCGTTCTTGGCCTGTGCACAGGTCAGAAGAGATTTGTGCACCTTAAGTCTGCATCTCACGCTCCTGCTCTCCCCTGTGCCTACTCGCTGCCTCCCCACTCTGCACTGCCCAACCTAGCTTCCCCAATTCAGAGGCATCCTGCAACAACATCACCAGGCTGCTCCCAGTGACTATCTGTAGCTGGTCCCTGGTGTCCAGCTGGGAGAAGTTGTGCTGCCTCTCGGTGCCTCACCTGTGGTGGGTGCCCGGGTGAAGTGGTGATAGCCATGTAGTAGTGGAAGACAATCATGATGAGGTTCCAGTGTCCATAGGCAAGATGCCAGCATATCCAGGCAGGTGTGTAGGTCTGCAGGATGAGGGGCAGCAGGCAGATGTACACAATGGCCACAATAGAGCTCGTCAGCCCAATCACCAGTGCCACAAACACCTGCAGGAAATGAGCCTGGGTCACTGGAGTTGGCAGCACCTGCCCCTTGCTGCCTGGGGAGAGGCACAGGCAGGACAAAGCCACAGGAAACCAATCTGAACCACACACTGAGATCCCAGCTCACTTCCTACCCGAAGCACCAGAAGCCCTGAGCCCATAGCACCGGCAGCCCTGAGCCCATTGCCCCAGCAGCACACTTGTCCCAGCACCACATGTACCCTGCCCCGTGAGGGGGACTCACCACACCAAACCACCGGGTGACATGGTCCACCAGCCAGTAGACCGGCTCGAAGAGGGAGTCCAGCACCACATCGCCGTTGGTGAAGGAGTTGTAGAGCAGGGAGCGGAGGCAGAGGTGTCCATAGTGCCACAGCTGCTCCGCCTGCCGCACCAGCCTGAAGCGCCGCCGCCGGCCCAGCCGCAGGCACTTGAGGAGCAGGCGCATCACCGCGGCAAACATCCGCTGCCGGCTCCTCATCCCCGCCGCACCACGCCTGGGGGGACAGGAGCTCGGCGTGGGCAGGCCACCCTGCTGCCTGGCTGTCCCTTGGGAAGGGTTTCCCCTCCCTGCTGTGCTGGTGTCGGTGGTGCAGCTCCCTGAACTGACAAGGATGCCGAGCTGGAGAAGCTGAGCCCAGGCTCCTGGAGGCTGCGGGGCCGCTGTCGCCGGGATGTCTCTTTGCATGGAGCAGGGGGCACAGGCCCCTCAGCATCTGGGCTCAGGTGCTCTCTGGTCCCATCTCGTCTTTCCCAGAGGGGAGGGGGCCGGGGGAGTGACACGATGAGTCTGACTCAGAGGAAACCAGAGAAGGCATGAGCATCCAGGATGCTGGGCAATTTCCAGGGATGATTTCAGCACTTCCCAACATGCTCAGGAACAGGGGAATCCACACAAGGAACACATGGAGGAGCCAGTACAGGATTACCACCCCCCTCCCCTAGTCCCTCCTTAACCCCAACAAGTAGGATGCTACTTCCCTTCACCTCAACTTCTGGACCAACTTGCAGAGGCCACCATCCCAACCTCATAGCCTCATTCCAAGAGTCCCAACACTTCCTTCTCCTTGCCTAGATCCTTGAACAGTGCCACACAGCAGCAAATGAGAGGCCCAGGGACAGCCCTGGGCCTACCTGCTGAGTCCCTTATCCTGCCCAAGAGCTTTGCTGGGAGTGATGAGGAACCCGATCTGGCCCAGCACATGGGAAAATGATCTGCAGGGCTGGGGCCCCCAGGCCTCTGTGCAGGCAACACCCATCAATATTAAGCAGCGAGGCTGCCCCAGGGTCCTGCCAAGGCACGTTCTGAGCTTGGGCCAAGCACTCGCCTTGGTCTGGTGCCAGGCACTGGTGCCAGAGCTCAGTCCCTCCAGCAGGGATCATCTCTCTGCACTGCTGTGCCCACCAACACAGCCCCTGGAGAGCACCAGGGAGGGTGAGGGCAGAAACTGCAGCATCCAGATGGGCTGCCCAAAGGAGCCAGGGCTCTCCTCCACCCTGCCTGAGGAGCGTGGGATTGACCTCAAGGTTGGGATCTGTTGGATATGCAGACCCCAGACCCAGCAGCCCATTCCAGGTCACAGGCATGGCTCCTGCCCAGACTTTCTGTAACCTGGTACAGGAGAGGTGGGATATGCAAACATCTGCAGCACCCTCTTCTCCACATTTCCCCTTTGGCTTGCCAAGAGCTTTTCCTTGAAACTCAGCAGGTGCAAAACAGAGCAACACTTCCTGCTGTGCAGCCTTTGGTTGGCACACATCCCCGTGTTGTCAGTGTGGTAAAAGACAAAACACTGTAGCCAGAAGCAGCTGTTGAGGTCAACCCTTTCCTCCACAGACACAGCACCTCCCTGCCCCTAGAAAAGCTTCCTCACCTACAACAGAAGCAGCTATTGGGTAGGGTACCCACAGGGGAGGCAGCCAGCCTGCTCCAGAGCAAGACCCACTGTCCCCAGGCACCTGCCTGAAGTCAGCAGCACAACCACACAATTTTCCCCTGCCGGGCTGGGCATTGGGATCCAGCTCTCCCCCTGTCCATGGCAGTCCCCACGTGCCAGCGGGGCACCGAGCCCATGGGAATGGGACAGCAACCACCAGCACAGACAAGAGCACTGGCAACATCACAGCCGAGGGGCGGGGAACCTTGGGTTTGGCCCCACCCAGGCAAAGACGAGGCCTTCCCCCGCCAGGTCCAGGCACCCAGGCGTAGCCCTGTGGCACCCTCCGGTGGCTCCACAGCGCCCGGCTACCCCGGTTCAGTAGCACCCAGCCCCACAGCGCCAAGACCCCATTCCTTTGAGGATGGGCTATTTAGCCCCATCCTCAAAGGCTGCCAACACCAACAGCCCCACCGCATCCAGCCCCGTAACAGCCGGGTCTCCCTGCCCCACAGCGTCCTGGCCCCCTCAGACCAGCAGCATTCCCTCCACTGCCTCCCATCCCAAGTGCATCCCCAGGGTGACAGACCCCCACTGCCTCCCGGGTCCGCACCAGCACCTCCTCCTCCACAGCACGCGAAGCATCCCCCTCCGCCTCCCGGCCCCCGTGCTCCCTGCCCCAGAGCACCTCTGTATCGCCGCCCAGCCCCACGGCAGCCACGGCCCCTACAAGCCCACAGCCTCTCGCAAGGCCCTGACNCATGCCGGGAGCACCGTCTGCCATCACCGGACTACAGCTCCCAGCAGGCCTCACGCCAGGTAGGGGGGAACCAATAGCCGCGACGCTTACAGCGCAGCATTGAAGTCTGGAACCAATAGGGCGAGGGCTTTCTGGCGATGCCTTGTCTGCAGCGAGCATGGCACCTCCCGCACGCTACTGCGTCCCTGGTGAGTGAGGCCCGGGGTGGTCCTGGGCTCCTGGGACTGGGGCTGCGGCTGCTACTGCCCGCAAAGGGGACCGGTGGCCTAGGAGAGGACTGTGGGACGAGGCAGTGCGAAGGGGCTTTCCCCGGGAATGTCCCGCACTGGGCCGGCTGGGAGCGAGCGCTGTGCCCGGAGCGGGATGCCCCGGCAACCCCTGAGCTCCTGTGTCGCAGGTGAGCGGCTGTGCAGCACGGAGGAGGCCACGGCTGGTAGCGGGACCTACACTCGTCATGGCTTTATCTTCTCCTCGCTGGCTGGGTGCCTGGAGAGGAAGAGTGAGGACAACGAGGTGAGTGCGGCCGCGGCACGGCCGCTCCTCCGCAGGGCTGAGTGCTGTGCGCCCAAGTTGCACAGCCTCCATGGAGACTTGGCTGCGACGGGGAACTGGACTCCAGCGGGGTTCGGCTGGTGATCCTGTGCACGAGTTGTGCCTTCTGCTGACCCTCGTGTCTTGTCCTACAGCTGCCCGTGGTGTCGGTGGTGAGAGACAGTGAGTCCCAGCTCCTGCCCAAAGTGGGGGCTGTGGTGACATGCAAGGTGGGGCGCTGGAGCACTACTTTGACAAACTGCACGGCCTCGACTCGGTCTCCTACTGAGCTTTGTTCCTGCACATGGATAGGGTGGGGTGAGGAGTCCCTGGGCTTCTTAGTCCCCTATGTACAAATCTCACAAGGGCACGGGCAGCTCAAGGTCCCTCACCCACAAAGAAAGTGCATATTGGCATGAGGGACACCTGTCCTGAGACTCAGGTGGGCTTGAGGGGAGGATTTTGTTTGCTCTCCTTCCATACTCTTTCTGGGGCAGGAAGCATGCAGGTCAGTGCTTCAAGCAGCTTGGAGAAAGGATGGCACAGGCCAGGGATTAGTTTCCTACATTCCTGGTGGAGGGAGAGGGACTGGGATCACTGCAGGTTTCAGCCTTATTCTGGTGCCTCGAACTGCACAAATATAATCTTCCTCACCTGGCTTGCTGCCAGGTGTCCCACCATTGCTTGGTCACAGAGAAGAGGTCAAGTGAGACCTGAGCTCCCTGCCCTTTCCCTGCCTGGAGCACTGATTCCCCTTTTCCTACATGCAGGTCTGCAGTATTAACTCTCGCTTTGCCAAGGTGCACATCCTGTATGTTGGCTCCACGCCACTGAAATCCACCTTCCGAGGCACCATACGGTAGGGAAAAGGTTAGGATCCCCCACCCTTCAGGGGGAGGAAGGTTGTTGTGGGCAGTGCAGCTGGCTGCCCTGAGCTGGAGCTCTGCCCTGAGAACTGGGCTGGCATCCAGCAGCTCCTGGCGAGCACCCAGGGAGGCTGGGGCAGCTTCTGCCACAGGCTGTTGAGTCGTCTTTGCTCATTGGCACTCAGATCCCTCCATCTCCTTTTTCAGGAAAGAAGATATCCGAGCCACAGAAAAGGATAAGGTCAGTGAGCCACTGCCAGTAACTGTTCTATACCCAGTTTGTGCTTGTGGGGGCCCTGTCTCCCCACTGACAGCTTCCTGGCGCTCTGTGGCATTGCCTGCTCTCTCCTGCTCTCTCCTGTGCAGGTAGAAGTGTACAAGAGCTTCCGCCCCAGTGACATTGTCCTGGCCAAAGTTGTATCCTTCCCCCTCAGGGACAGTGGGTTGGCTTGAGTTCCCTTGTGGAAGTCTTCCCTTAACTCCTGTCCAACCAGATCTCCCTGGGGGACGCGCAGTCTAACTACTTGCTGAGCACAGCAGAGAATGAGCTGGGCGTGGTGGTGGCACGGAGTGAGGCAGGTAGGAACAGCGACAGGGTCTGGGCTGAAACAGTTCTGCCTTATCCCTGCTTTAGGGGCAGCTGATGCACCTGCTTCCCCCTCCATATGGAGGAAGGCAAGTTTGGGAAGGAGCAGCCCTGATATACTGTGTCCCCAGGGGTGCAGATGGTGCCCATCAGCTGGTGTGAGATGCAGTGCCCACGGACACACACCAAGGAATTCCGTAAGGTGGCCCGGGTGCAGCCCCAGTTCCTGCAGACGTAACACCTGAGGGGGGCAGGGGGCTGCAGGACTGGGGCCTGTGGAGCCAGAGCAGCCCCTGGGCTCCCACTTCCTTCACAGGTTCAGCCAGGCCTCCACTGGCACGCCAGGTTGCCACTTGTGGATAATAAATATTTTTGAGAGTTCCATGCTTCATTCTTTACAGTCAGTGTGGGAGCCAGGGCTGCCTGTGGCACTCTGGCCTGGCTCCTGCAGCACAGCACGTGAGGGAACAGCTTCCACAGCAGCAGGGACAGAAGGAAGCATGTTTTCTGTGTTGGTGAAAGGGAGTAACGGAGTTACATTGCTACAGTGAGGCTAACAGGACCAAGCCCTGGGCTGTGCACTCTCTCCAGCTGGTTTCCCCACACTGGAGTCAAGCCTGGAGCACAGCCTGTCTCAGCACACCACGAATCTGTGGGCGGACGGAGGCCAAGAACAGCCTGGGGACATATCTCCTTGGGCCACACGTGCGTGTCCTGCCCTTTGGGGGGAGGGTGTGGTACATGCAGAGCCCAAAAACCACAGCATGGCAGGGATTGCACAGCTGAGCTTTGCTCCTTGAGCCTGACACAGCTTCTGCACCTTCATATCTGTGCCCAGCAGTGACTGCTGCCTTGTGCACATGCTGGCAGCAGGGAGCCCCACATGGCCCAGAGACACAGGGACACCTCCTTATTGCGCATTACTCCTTTATTGAACTGGAACAAGACAGCTGCTATGGTTGCACAGTTACACTGACCCTGTGCGAGCCCAGGCTCACGACATCAGCAGGGGGAGGCCACTGTGACAGGCCACGTACAGACATGTGAGGGATGGGACACAACAGGACCTGCTTCACCAGCAGGATGAGGATGGGCATCAGCTGGGGGAAGCATGTGGCAGACAAAGACCTCCAGGCAACAGGCTCCCTCCCTCGCCCTTGTCTGAAGGCAGTTTAGTTAAAGCAGGGGCTGGCAGAGCTGGGCCCAAAGTCGTGAGTACCACCCTGGGGTGCTGTACCATATGCACCAAAACACAACCCTTCCAGTGGCATCCCAGTCCCTGTGCCATGCACCCACGAGGGGATGGGGTACCCACTTTGGTTGCTGCCTGCACTGCACTTGCCTCACTGCTCCCAGGAGGACTAAGTCAAGTGACAAAACTACAGTAAACAGGTGATGAGAGCTGCCAGGGACACAAAGCAAAGGAGGAGCCTGGCATATCAAGGGATTGCTTGGCCTGTCCCTCTGCAGACAGGGTCTGAAGGTGGGATCACAGCATGGACATGGGTGTGGTCACTGCCTGGCAGAGCCAGGGTTCCCTTTCACACCAGACCTATGTCTCCAGTCCCTTGCCCTGGGACCCCCAGGCTATCTGCAGAGGGGAGCCTAGTCTGAGGGAATGGGCCTAACCATGGGGAGCAGCTCCAGCTCCACAGCTCCGAGTTCCTACAACTGTGGGGGTGTGAACAGAGGGGTAGGGGATGGCAGGGGGCTCTACTATGTGCTGGTCTGCTGCCTGCCCTCACTTCTTGGCCTTGCCCTGAGCAGCAACAGCCTCCATGGCCTTGCGCACAGTCTCCTCATCCCCCAGGAACTGCATGGGCTTGACAGGTTTCAGGTTCTTGTCCAACTCATAGACAATAGGGATGCCAGTGGGCAGGTTCAGCTCCATGATGGCCTCTTCTGACATGCCTGCAAACAACACAGCAGTGCCGTCACTCTTGGTCCTTCCCAGTGCCAGCTGGGGAAGGAGGGGGTCCCTGGGATGCCCCTGCAGGGATGACCTACCTTCCAGGTGCTTGACAATCCCACGCAGGCTATTGCCATGAGCAGCAATAAGGACTCGTTTGCCCTCTTTGATCTGTGGGACAATTTCCTCATTCCAGAAAGGCAGAGCCCGGGCAATGGTGTCCTTCAAGCTCTCGCACGTTGGCAGCTGGTCCTCTGTCAGGTCGGCATAGCGACGATCCTGAGAGAACAACCATGCTCACACAGCAGCCCAGTGCCCCCATCCAGCGTGGGAAGATGGTGGCAAGATTCTGTCTCTGCCCAAAATTCTCTACCTGACTAACCACTACATGTAAGCAAAGCCAGGCTTGGAAGCAAGGAAGTGTTGTTGAGGTTTGGGGCTGCCATGAGATACAGTCTGTGAGTCCTCCTGGGAAAAGTCATACATTGCCTATCCAGGCATGGAAACCAGATCAAACATCCATGAATGGGTCATGGCACTAATGATTAACAGAGATATTGTGCCCTCTGCTTTGGATCTATCTGTGCAATGCCCAGGGGTTCAACTCCACAGGGACGAAGCAGGATAAACTCAGCCTAAAGTCTACCACCACCNCTGCTGCCTTGTGCACATGCTGGCAGCAGGGAGCCCCACATGGCCCAGAGACACAGGGACACCTCCTTATTGCGCATTACTCCTTTATTGAACTGGAACAAGACAGCTGCTATGGTTGCACAGTTACACTGACCCTGTGCGAGCCCAGGCTCACGACATCAGCAGGGGGAGGCCACTGTGACAGGCCACGTACAGACATGTGAGGGATGGGACACAACAGGACCTGCTTCACCAGCAGGATGAGGATGGGCATCAGCTGGGGGAAGCATGTGGCAGACAAAGACCTCCAGGCAACAGGCTCCCTCCCTCGCCCTTGTCTGAAGGCAGTTTAGTTAAAGCAGGGGCTGGCAGAGCTGGGCCCAAAGTCGTGAGTACCACCCTGGGGTGCTGTACCATATGCACCAAAACACAACCCTTCCAGTGGCATCCCAGTCCCTGTGCCATGCACCCACGAGGGGATGGGGTACCCACTTTGGTTGCTGCCTGCACTGCACTTGCCTCACTGCTCCCAGGAGGACTAAGTCAAGTGACAAAACTACAGTAAACAGGTGATGAGAGCTGCCAGGGACACAAAGCAAAGGAGGAGCCTGGCATATCAAGGGATTGCTTGGCCTGTCCCTCTGCAGACAGGGTCTGAAGGTGGGATCACAGCATGGACATGGGTGTGGTCACTGCCTGGCAGAGCCAGGGTTCCCTTTCACACCAGACCTATGTCTCCAGTCCCTTGCCCTGGGACCCCCAGGCTATCTGCAGAGGGGAGCCTAGTCTGAGGGAATGGGCCTAACCATGGGGAGCAGCTCCAGCTCCACAGCTCCGAGTTCCTACAACTGTGGGGGTGTGAACAGAGGGGTAGGGGATGGCAGGGGGCTCTACTATGTGCTGGTCTGCTGCCTGCCCTCACTTCTTGGCCTTGCCCTGAGCAGCAACAGCCTCCATGGCCTTGCGCACAGTCTCCTCATCCCCCAGGAACTGCATGGGCTTGACAGGTTTCAGGTTCTTGTCCAACTCATAGACAATAGGGATGCCAGTGGGCAGGTTCAGCTCCATGATGGCCTCTTCTGACATGCCTGCAAACAACACAGCAGTGCCGTCACTCTTGGTCCTTCCCAGTGCCAGCTGGGGAAGGAGGGGGTCCCTGGGATGCCCCTGCAGGGATGACCTACCTTCCAGGTGCTTGACAATCCCACGCAGGCTATTGCCATGAGCAGCAATAAGGACTCGTTTGCCCTCTTTGATCTGTGGGACAATTTCCTCATTCCAGAAAGGCAGAGCCCGGGCAATGGTGTCCTTCAAGCTCTCGCACGTTGGCAGCTGGTCCTCTGTCAGGTCGGCATAGCGACGATCCTGAGAGAACAACCATGCTCACACAGCAGCCCAGTGCCCCCATCCAGCGTGGGAAGATGGTGGCAAGATTCTGTCTCTGCCCAAAATTCTCTACCTGACTAACCACTACATGTAAGCAAAGCCAGGCTTGGAAGCAAGGAAGTGTTGTTGAGGTTTGGGGCTGCCATGAGATACAGTCTGTGAGTCCTCCTGGGAAAAGTCATACATTGCCTATCCAGGCATGGAAACCAGATCAAACATCCATGAATGGGTCATGGCACTAATGATTAACAGAGATATTGTGCCCTCTGCTTTGGATCTATCTGTGCAATGCCCAGGGGTTCAACTCCACAGGGACGAAGCAGGATAAACTCAGCCTAAAGTCTACCACCACCATGCACAATAGCCCTAGATAACACAACAGAGACACAGGAGATCTTATAGAGGAAGCCAGGCCATTCTGCAGCTGACTTTTAAGACACTCTTAGCAAGGCAGTCAAAGAGCAATGAGTCTTACCTTTGCAATAGTGCTGTAGAAGGGGTGGTCAGACTGCATGGGAGGCGGAGGGATGTCATAGGAGCGCCTCCAGATCTTGACCTGCGCCTCACCGTGCTTCGCTGCTGTCTCAGCCTTGTTCAAACCCGTGAGAGCCCCATAGTGCCTCTCATTTAGGCGCCAGGTCCGGATAACGGGTAACCACATCTGATCAATGGCATCCAGGACGGTCCATAGAGTACGGATGGCCCGTTTTTGTACCGAGGTGAAGCAGATGTCGAACTCATAGCCGGCATCTAGAAAATACGGGGAAAGGGGGAGGCGGGGGAAGCCCAGGAAGGTGAGCGCGGGGCCTTATGCAACCGGTGAAAGGCCAAGGGCGGCGGCCTCACCGCACCGGTGCCGGTCGCGTTCTCGTTCTTGCAGAAAGCGGCGGCGGCCGGGACACGACCGATACCGGAGAACCAGTACACTGCGCTACCTGCGACTCTCCCCAACAGCACTGAAGCCCCGACCCGGCACTGGAGGCTCTCGCCTGGCATCAGAGCTCCAAACCGGCAACTCGTTAGCCTCGACGTGGCCGCACCAGGTCGCCCCCCTTCCCCCTCGTCTCCCGCGACCCGCCTCTCGGCCGACCGCCCCCCCACATCGTCCCC
>WEIU01022417.1:302702-317070 GCA_013389925.1 Aegithalos caudatus
CAAGATGGCGGCTGGCGCCGGAAGCGGAAATAGGGTGCTGGGCGCGGCCGCACGTGGAGCCGGGTCCAGCATGGCGCGGAGCGGGAGGCTCCGGTCGGGAGCCGCGGCCAAGCTGAAGCGCTGGCGGAAGGGCCACAGCAGCGACTCCAACCCCGAGACCCGCCAGCATCGTTTGGCTGCCCGCAGCCGCTTCTGCAGCCGGCCGGCGGGTAAGGGCACGGGTGGGCAGGGCGGTAGTGTGTCAGGGCGGCCAGCTCCTGACCTGCGTCCAGCGCTTCCCGGAGGCGTGCTGGGGCGCGGACNGGCAGGAGGGAGATTGGAGCAGCTGACGGTTCCAGGGTAGGCGGAGGCAGCAAACCGAGGAGGACAACTGAGGCTACGGAATAACGAGTAAACCTCATCGTGACACCGGACCTCAGAAGCGCAATGGGGCACTGCATGCTTCAGTGTCTGTCGTTCTGCGAGTCTCCCCAAAGCCCATGTCCATACGTCTAAGCGTTGCTATGGTGTCTGGTGTGGTGGGGAAGGTGACAAACTAACATTGAACAGGCCACATGATGGAGAAGGTCGACAAAAGTGTGCCAGGCACTGCGAGACCACTGCCTGCTCCTGCCAAGGAGATCTTTCTCCTGCAGATGCTGGCTGCAGGGTGATGTCTGGGACCTAGAGGAACATGCAGTATCTGTCCTGGCTGTCTGGCTGCTAGGGCTTCAGGTGGAAGAAGAGAAATAGGGCAGAATACGAGAAGCACTTCAGTGTTAAAGGCTTGGCACACTGGCACACTTTTCCATCAGAAATTACTGGACTGTTCACTTGTTTCTCTGCACAGGGATGAGGAGCTCTTTACAGTTACTCATATGCTTCTGCCCATTGGGGCAATGCAGCACCTGTATTCCACATGCTGGATATGAGCTCCAGCCAAGCCAGTCTGGCTGGGAGGGGAGCATGGGGGATTTCAGGGTGAATGGTGGAGCAATGTGACTTCTGAGTTCTGACACATCTCTCATCCCCCAGAGAAAAGTAATTTGACAGTGGATGCAGTGAAGCTGCACAATGAGCTGCAGTCGGGGTCCCTGTGTCTGGAGCGGGCGAGTGACAGTGCTCAGTTCCGTATGGAGGAGGACAATGCTGAGGAAGCTGCCACAGACAAGTCCTCTGGCACCTTCCTGAGTGGGCTGAGCGACTGCACTAACGTCACCTTCAGCAAGGTGCAACGCTTCTGGGAATCCAACTCTGCTGCTCACAAAGAGGTCTGGACAGGAGCAGGGCTGGGGAAGGGAGGTGTCTGGTGGGGATGGCTGTGAGGCTTAGAGATGCTGACCTGCTTTGCTGGCTGCTCGCAGATCTGTGCAGTGCTGGCGGCTGTGACAGAGGTGATCCGCTCCCGGGGGGGCAAGGAGAGCGAGACAGAATACTTTGCTGCACTGGTGAGTGCTGGTTGTGTGGAAGAGGATCTGAGGAGGGATAGAAAAAGGTGCTGTGCTTGTAGCCTGAGTGTCTTTGTTCAGCAGAGATGCTGTTGGGCTGCTCCTGGTTTCTTTTCCTCCTTTCAAGCGTTGGGGAAGGGCTGGCCTGGTGTGAACTGTGCCACACAGCTTACCCACCTTCTGTTTCAGATGACCACACTGGAGGCAGTGGAGTCCCCTGAGTCACTGTCTGCTGTTGCCTACCTGCTTAATCTTGTCCTAAAGCGGTGAGTTGTTGGCAGAGAAGCAGGGAGAGCTACCAGACCCCATCATGGAAAAGTGATTGGTGCTGTCCTCCTTCCTCAGGCTAGGCAAGAGACCCAGCTGGAGTGAGCTGGCAATGCAGTCCCCTTTGTCACTGCCACCAGCTGCCTGCTCCTCACCCCACTGATATTTCGCCTTCTCTTGGCAGGGTCCCGAGCCCTGTTCTTATTAAAAAGTTCTCAGATGCCTCAAAAGCCTTCATGAATATCGTATCCTCGCAGGCCTGCAGCAGCTCCACCTCTGCCCTGCGATGGGTAAGTAGCCAAGAGGCAGCAGCTGTTTCAGCTCTGCCTGGAACCTGCTGAGTGCTGGGGTCGATACTGCTGTATGGTGGTGCTGGGTGCTTGGCCTGAGGCCCTTGCAGTGAAAGAGAGATGTCTCTGTGGGGTGATGCCAATGCCCCTGCTTTTCCCTTGTCATAGGTCCTCTCTTGCCTGGCCACACTGCTACGGAAGCAAGACCTGGCAGCCTGGAGCTACCCCATCACCTTGCAGGTCTATCATGGCTTGCTGAGCTTTTGTGTTCATACCAAGCCCAAGGTGAGAGCCCAGTGCCTCTGGCAGGAGATGATGCTGCTTTTGGGGTTTGTTTCTGGGCATGGCTGTACCCCCGTGTCTGTTGTTTCTACTCACCTGGATTCTTCTTCCCCAGGTGCGGAAGGCAGCACAGTATGGCGTGTGCTCTGTCCTGAGGGGCAGTGAGTTCATGTTCGGTGATGCAGCGCCTGAGCATCACCCTGCAGCACCCTCCACTGCCAAGTTCTGTGTGCAGGAGATTGAAAAAGCTGGAGGTGTGGGGCACTGGAGCATGGGGTCTGTAGCTGAGTGTGGGGGCTCTGTAACTGTGGGACAATAAGGATTTGGAGGGAAGAGGGGATGTTACAGCACACTGAATTGCTGGGGTGGATATGAGATATCTTTGGGGCACATATGGTGTTTTGAACTCTCCTCAGCCATTCTGTTCCTTTCCTGTTCCCAGAGGTCAGGGGAATATTCACCCTGGTTCTGTGGGTCAGCCCCACTGTGGTCATGGGGGCTTTGCCTTGGGCAGGGCTTTGCTGTGGTGTGCTAAAGGCTCACATGTTGCTCTGCTCCTGTAGGTGCCAAGGAGGCCACCACAACCCTGCATGTCCTTGCCTTGCTGCGGGATGTGCTGCCCTGCTTCCCTGCAGCTGTGGTGAAGACCTGCTGTGAGACCTTGCTCCGAGTCATGACCCTCAGCCACGTGGTGAGTGTTCCCACTCCAGGGATGACAAGGGCAGACCCTTTCCCCATGGGCTACACTGTGGAAGGGATCAAATTCTCTCAGCTGTCAACTGGGAGCCTAGAAATGCAGGATGCAAATGGAGAGGAGCCCAGGCCAGCTTGCTGGCCTGACTGCTGTGGAAGAGGAAGGCTATGCAGATGGGGTATAGTTGCAGCAGTGCTGAGTTTTCCAGGGCAGAACCTGCTTTGGGGTAGGGGAACAGTAGGTTCAAAGCAGAGCACCCTCTCCTGACACTGTGTCCTTTGCAGCTGGTGACAGCGTGTGCCATGCAAGCTTTCCACAGCCTCTTCAGTGCCCAGGCCAGCGTGGCCTGCCTGCCAGCTGAGCTCAATGCCCAGATCATCACTGTGAGTGTGGGGAACCAGTGTTGGGAGGGGCAGAGCTAGCAGTTGCACAGCACCCACCCACTTACCCAACCTTCTTCTGCAGGCTCTCTATGACTATGTGCCCAGCACAAGTGACCTGCAGCCGCTGCTGACCTGGCTGTCCACCATGGAGCGGGCACACGTCAACCTGGGCAGGTGCAGACAGGGGCCACGGCTGGGCAAGGGGAGAGATGGCTGCTTGGTCTCTAATCTGGCCTTCCTTTCCTCTCCAGGCTGCAGAAGGACCTGTGCTGGGCTCACCTGCCCCGGCTCTTCTCTGCTGCCATGAACTGCTTCCTGTCCCCACACTCCCAGGTGGTGTCAGCAGCAGCGCAGACCCTGGAGGTACTGCACCCAGACACCTCCCTGATTGGATGCCCTGGGCCCTGTGGGGGGCTCTACCATGGAGCTTGGGGCTTGCCAAGGAGTGGTATGCCCCTCTGTACCTGTGCATCTGGGGGTTCTGTGGTCTAACAGCTGTCCCATATTTCTTGTTTTCCCTTGCAGACCCTCCTGAGTGAGTGCATTGCTCCCCACATGGAGGACATGGGCACTGTGTCAGCATCTGCCCCAGCCCCTGCTGCCTACCTGTGCAAGATGTTCAGGTGAGGAGCAGTGATGTGGAAGGGGCTGGCCCCATGGGTCTGGCTGAGCTCTGATCAGCCTCTGCCCAGTCCTTAGTGGGGTCTGGCAGGCCTGGCGGGCACCCTGAATACTGCCAGTGTGACCATCTTCTTTCTCCTCCCCAGATCAGTGGAGGAAGGGCTGACGTATCGTTTCCATGCAGCGTGGGGTGAAGTTCTGCGAGTGCTGGAGATCTTCTTCGAGACATGTGGGAAGCAGTGCCATCCTATCATGAGGAAGGTGAGCCAGGCTGGGAGGGCACAGGTTCATCCATGGAGGCTGGTGGGGTGGCTGCACTGCTGTCTGGGCTGTGTTGCCCTCTCCAGCTGTGGAGCAGGGCCATGCTGGTTGCGGTGCTCTGTTGTCCATGTGTGGCCAGAGCATGCACAGCTCTAGGACACTCGGCACAGGGACGTGCAGGGCAGCTAGCATCCCTGCGTGGGCAGAGCCATATGTGCCAGAACTACACACATGGCCCTTCTGTGACTGTCCTGCCCTGTCCCCACAGTGTCTCCAGTCCTTGTGTGACCTGCGTCTCTCCCCACACTTTCCCTACACTGCTGAAGTGGACCAGGCAGTGGGGGCTGCTGTGAGCACCATGGGTCCTGAGGTGCTACTGGAAGCTGTGCCCCTGGAGATCAACGGCAAGGAGTGAGTACAGTCATGGGACAGGAGCTCTGCAGCTGTTGTGTTCCCCTTCTGTCCCCGTGCAGTGCTGCAGGTGTGGCTGCCGGGCCTACCTGTGCCCAGCTCTGGGGCTGGGTGAAAGTGCTCTGTGCCCAGGGGTAATGCTGGCAGTGCTGCCCCGCACCCTCCTGACCCATGCCTTTCCTCCCCAGGGAGACACTGGATTTCCCCCGCAGCTGGCTTCTGCCAGTGCTGCGGGACAACGTGCAGGGTGCACGGCTTGGCTTCTTCACCAGTTACTTCTTGCCTTTGGCAGCTGCCCTGAAAAGCAGAGGTGAGGAGAGCAGCATATTGGGTGTCTCAGTAGTCCAGGGTGTTCTGTGGGACCTCTTTTCTCTGCCTTGGGGTAGAGCAAGGCTTTGCAATGTCTTCTGCTCTCCTCATCTCCTCTTTCTCTTTTGCAGCCCTGGAGTTTACCCAGGCTGGGAAGAGTGTGGAGGCCAAGATCTATGACACGCTGCAGTGGCAGGTAACAAGCAGTGCCTGGGAGCCCTGCCATAGTGTGCCCTGGTACCAGGCTGGGGAGCAGTGACTTGGGCAAAGACTGTGGCCTCCCACCTTTTCCTTTGCCTTCCAGGTCTGGACTCTGCTGCCTGGCTTCTGCACTCATCCCACAGATGTGCTGGGAGCCTTCAAGGGGCTGGCCCGCACCCTGGGCATGGCCATCAGCGAGCGCCCAGATCTCCGCCCCACCGTGTGCCAGGCCCTGCGCACCCTCATCCACAAAGGCTGCGAGACAGGTTGGGGGGAAACAGATCCTTGTGGTGGGTTCCTGTCACCTGTGGGAAGGGAAATGCTGATCTGTAGCCCCCTGTCATCCTTTCCCTAGATGCAGAGCGGGCAGAAGTGGGTCGCTTTGCCAAAAATTTTCTGCCCATCCTGTTCAACGTGTACAGCCAATCTGAGGAGAACGGGGGCACAAGTGCTCAGCGCCGCTCTGTGCTGGACACTGTCCGTGCTTACCTGACCATCACAGATCCTCAGGTGAGGGGCTTGTGGGGCACTTGGGAAAGCTGTCCTGATGGGGCTTTGGTGCAGGCCTGATTGAAGAGGACAGGAAGAAAGTCTCTGACCAGGGAGCAGCCCTTCTGCTGTCTTGGGCAGGGAGACCTTTCCCACCCACAGTCTGGGATTTTCCAGTCTTGCAGTCACATCAGGCCCATCATGCACAAACTCTTTGTGAATTTGTCCAGGTCTTTTTGGACTTACTGGTGCTTCTGGTCTCCACAAACTCCTGTGGCAAGCTGTTTGCCAGGAGGATTGCAAACTCTAATAAAAGCACTTGCTTCCGTCAGTTCTGATCCTTCTCTCTGTGTCTGCCCTGCAGATGGTGTGTGGATTCCTGGAGAAAGCCAGTGCAAAGCTGACCAGTTCTGAGAGTTCCGAGTTCACCAGGTAACACCTGGGAGCTGATGCTAATGGGTAAAACTCCCGGTGTGCTCCTGGTGAGCGGCACTAGGGCATTGTCCTGTGTGGGCTTTGCCACCATTGTGGACTTGATGTGACTCACAGATGGTGTCCCAGCTTGGTCAGTTGCCATAGTTAACAACAGCAGCTGTGTGTCCTTCTCTGCTGCAGACTCTCCATCCTGGACCTGGTAGTAGCAATGGCACCCTATGCTGATGAGCAGTCCCTGGACTCCCTGTACCGTACCATTCAGCCTTCCCTCCAGGTGAGTTGGTCCCAGCCCTGAGAGGTGCAGGGGCCGCAGTGGGGCACCTTCTGCTTGCTGCCGGCTTGGACCCACACTCTAGGGACTGAGCAGCTGCCATAGGGGATAGGTCTCTGCTGGGTGATGTGGGGTGCTGGTGTCCCTTCAGGCACCGTAGTGAGGGGCTGCCTTGACAGCAAGAGCGTGTTGGCTGTCCCTGCAGAGCAAAGAGCACAGCATGCAGAAGAAGGCGTATCGCGTGCTGGAGGAGGTGTGTGCCGCTCCCCATGCTCCCTGCCAGGCCTTTGTTCGCTCCCACCTCCAGGACCTGCAGGCAGCACTGCTGGACTCGCTCAAGAGCGCAGCATCCCCAGCCAAGAGGGTGAGAGCAAGGGCTGTGGTGGTGGTGATCAGCCATTGCTGGAAGGGAAGGGATAGGGTGGGTGGCAGGGGTAACCGGGTGTGTGTCCCTGGGTATACCAGTGCTGGTCTGTTTCTTTCCCCAGCCCCGGCTGAAATGCCTGTTCCACATTGTGAAGCAGCTGTCTGCAGAGCACGAGCCTTTTGTCACTGCTCTGGTCCCAGAGGTGAGCACGGTCCGTGGGAGGAACTGGCTGGTTCTGGATGTGCTGGTGGCAGCAGTGGTGACATGCCTGTGTTCCTCCAGGTCATCCTATGCACCAAGGAGGTGTCAGTGGGGGCCCGCAAGAACGCCTTCATGCTGCTCGTGGAGATGGGGCAGGCTTTCATCCGCTTTGGACCCACCCCTGAAGGTGAGCTTCCATTCTACTTGCTCAGCTCCACGGCCACTCTAGCCCTAGGGAGGTCAGACCCATGCCGAGCATTCTGCTGAAATGGTCCAGGAATGCTGCTGGACACAGTGGGTCAGGGCCTGAGTCATCCCTCTCTTGCAGAGGCTATGCAGCGGTTCCTGCTCCTGATCTACGTGGGGCTCACGGGCTCAGTCACCATGATCAGCTGCACTGTGCTGGCACTGACCCGCCTGTTCTTCGAGTTCAAAGGTGAGCAGGAGCAGGAGGGCTGGGGGGATGAGGCAGAGCCCTTTGGTGAAGGTGGGTGCTAGGAGGAATCCATCTGTGGCTGAGTCCCACCATGGTTGCAGATCACCTGGAGTTCAGTGTAGTGGAGCAGCTCCTGCAGAACATCTGCCTGTTGCTGGCCTCCCGCACCCGGGATGTGGTCAAGGCAGCCCTGGGATTCCTGAAGGTCACACTGCTGCTGGTGGACACCAAGCTCCTGGCCAAGCATGTCCAGACGATGGTGAGATCATGCACAGGGTGCCTCGAGGAGGGTGGTGGGGCAGAGCTGTGTCTGCCTTGGGCAGCCAGGAGCATCTCCAGCTGCACTCTGCCTGGGAGTCAAGGAAACAACCTTGATCTCAGTGGCTGAGATGGCAGCTAGGAGCCCCTCTCCTGAATCCTGGCGTAGACATGCCAGAAAAGTCCCATGTACCAGCACTGCCAAGCATGTAGACTTCCCCATGGCCTTACCTGGGGCAGGCATGGACAGATGGCAGCAGGGTGAACAAGGTGGCCATGCAGATAAAGCTTGGGAGGCTGGGTCCCCGAGGCAAGTGTGCTTTGGTCTTGAGGGTCTCTGTCCTGACAGCTGGAGGCTGTGGGGAACCTTTCAGATGACATGAGACGCCACTTCCGTATGAATCTGCGAAACCTCTTCATCAAGTTCATCCGCAAGTTTGGGTAAGCCAGGGTCTCCTGGGGTGGTGAGGGAGCTCTCTGGGAAGCAGTGCAGGAGAAGGTGGGTCTGACTGCTCTGTGTTTCCTCAGGTTTGAGCTGGTGAAGGGACTGCTGCCAGTCGAGTACCACAAGGTGCTGGTGAACATCCGCAAGGCGGAATCCCGGAGCCGCAAGCAGCGTGCCCTGAAGAAGGCAGCTGCGGATATGGATGAGGAGGAGGCACCACCACCACAGCCCAGAGGAGACAGGTGAAGACAGGCTTGGGGTGAAGAAGGAGCAGCCCCCATGGGGGGCTTGGCAGTGATCAGCTGATGCTTCTAGAATTATGCTGGAAACATTTCCAGGGCTGCTCTGCATTGCGGGGCAGGCTGCACCCCTGGGCTTATTCCATTTTCCATCATCCTCTCCACCTTTTGACCAGTATGGAGGAGATCCTGGCTGACTCAGAGGATGAGGAGGAAGAAGAGGAGGGACGGCACCGGAGCAAGGACTGGAGGAAGCAAGCACGGCAGAAAGGCCAGGCATGGCTCAAGGAGGGGGAAGATGATGAGCCCCTCAACTTCCTGGACCCCAATGTGTCCCAGCGGGTGCTGGGTAAGGAGTGGAGTTTCAGATGGGGCTAGGGTGGGATGGCTGCAATGCACAGGGGCTCTGGGGGTACAGCTGCCCCCAGAATTGGATCCTTCTCCAGGCCCTGACCCATTTCTCTGTGAGCAGCCACCAAGCCAGGCCCTAAGCGGTCCAGAGGAGTGAGCCATGATTTCCAGATGTCTGAGGATGGACGCCTGATCATCCATGAAGAGGAAGAGGAGCTGGATGATGATGAAGCCAAAGGTACTACCTGGGCTGACAGGGGCCACTCTAGACTTGCTCTGGGTCTCTGAATGTTTTTCATCCTGCCACCTGCATGTGGGATCTTGGGGGGATGTGGGTGGAAGTGGCAGGGGTTAGTATGGCCTTGTGTCACACCTAGTGGCTCTCTTCTGGGCAGCTGCCCAGGGAAAGCAGTCACCTACATCATCAGGAGGGTGCTGGTTCAGCAGAGGCACCCTGCTACTGTAACCCCCTTCTGGGGGCTTGCACAGTACCAGGGCTCTCCTATGCCCTTATCACACACTGACCTTCTTATCCTGTTCCCTAGGAGCAGATGAGGAGATAGCAGATGTGCTGCAAGATGTGGGACTCCACAGTGTGAGTATGGGGCTCGTGGTCCTGAGGAGATGCTGGGGCAACTCCTTGCCCAACCACTGCCTGTGCCATGGCAGCTGCAGCTCTGCCCAAGAGGCCAGTGGGGTCACCAGGCAATTGCCAGCTGCTTGGAGGGGTGCAGGAACTGTCTGGGATAGGGATGTGCTGTCTGTGAAGTCTCTGGGTGCCCTTGGGAGGAAGCAGGAGGTTGGGGGTCGATGGGAGGGCAGAACTGTAAGGCCAAGCCAGCTGCAAGGTTCCTGCTGCCTTTTTCTGCAGAAGAAAAGTCAGAAGCGTCGGTTCAGAGAGGAGCCAGATGATGAGGAAGATGAGGCCAGAACCTGTCCTCAGTATAGAGGTAAGTCCTCTGCCTGTGCCTAGTCTGGGGCTCCCCAGAACCATGTACCCATCCTGCTGTACTGCTGCAAAGTTCACAGGATCACTGCGTAAGACTGGGAGGGATCAGTGTCATCTGCCCTCTCTGCCCAAAGAGTGTCCTCCCAGAGCACGTGGCACATGATTGCATGCAGATGGTTCCTGAATATCTCCGCTGTGGGAGGCTCCAGAATGCCTCTCTAGGCAGTCTGTTCCAGTGCACAGTCACACACAGAGCAAAGAAGTACTTCTCATGTTCAGGTGGAACTTCCTGTGCATCAGTTTCTGCCATTGCCTCTTGTCCTGTTGCCCAACAGCACCAAGCAGAGCCTGGTGCCATCCTCTTGACACCTTCCCTTCAGACACTTACAGACACTGATGAGGTCCCCTTTTAGGTGCCTCTTTTCAGAGCTGAACGGGCCCAGCTCTCTCAGCCTTTTATCATGAGAGAGATGCTCCAGTTCCTTGATCATTCGCTGGACCAGCTCCATGAGCTCCACCTGTCTCTTGTACTGAGGACCCAGAATTGGACACAACATTCCAGGTGCATCCTCTCTAGGGCTGAGTTAGAGGGGCAGGATCTCTTTCCTTGACCTGCTGGCAATGCTCTCCCTAGTGCACCACTGGCCTTCTTGGCCACAAGGGCACTGCTCATGAACAACTTGTTTTCCACCAGGATCCCCAGGGCCTTTTCTGCAGAGCTGATTTCCAGCAGGTTGGCTGCCAGTCTGAACTGGTACCTGGGGTTATTCTTCCCCACGTGTGCTTGCCTTCATTAATTTCAGACATCTCTATACATCTCTCCAGAGATGTTACTTGTGGGGAATGGCCACCCCTCTGCTGTCCTGACACCAAGAGAGAGGAGACAAACAGCTTCTACAGCCTAGAACTGAGCAGGGGGAGGCCTAAAACCCCCTTCCAACATACCTTCTATTTTCCAGCTGGAGGCTCTGGGATACATCGGCCACTGAACAAGGAGCCAGCCTTCGGTGCAGAATACAGATCCAAGGTGAGGGTCCCATGGGATTGCAGGGTTTATGTGCAAGGATACTTGGACTTTGCTGGGGCAGGAAGCACCATTTGTGTTAGGGGTCTGGTCCAGTAGCACCAAGGTTGGAGGGGATCTCTGCTGCAAGAGGAGCTGCCAAACATTCAGTACCTCTGAATGCTGCCAGCCCATTTCAAAGTTCTTGTCCTATCCTTGCCATGGACAGTTACTGCTCACTGCTCAAAGCAGGTGTCTGTAGCATCATGTTGGTGAGAAATCAGCTCCCAGGGCAGTGTGCTCAGCTGGTGCCCCAGTGCAACACAGTCTTTGGGATAGCGGGGTGGCAGGGTTGCACTGGAAGGGGATGCACACATCTTCCCTGGTGCTGCATCTTCTCCCATGTCGCTGTCTCCAACAGAAAGGTAAAGGTGACGTGAAGAAGAAGGGCCAACTTGACCCCTATGCCTACATCCCCCTGAACAGAGCTAAACTCAACAGAAGGTGAGGCTAACCAGGAAGGGCACAGGGTGGGAATGGGTTTGATACTGCTTTTTGCTAGAGTTTTTTGGTGGGCTTGGGAGCTCCCCGTCATCTGCTGTGCCACTCCTTGCGGAGTCTGGAGCAGCATCCCTGTGCATTGGGTGTGCCCAGTGCCTGCACCAAACCACTTCGTGCTCCTTGCTCCCTGCAGGAAGCGGGCGAAGATGCAGGGCCAGTTCAAAGGCCTGATGAAGGGAGCCCAGCGCGGGGCCAAGGCCGGCCGCAGGAACCGTCTCAAGTCCCAGCGCTCCTGAGGACACGCAGGGGCTCGACCTGCCCCTACCCAAGGACACAGCATCGTGATAGTGGAACACTGGGGGTCCTCTCAAAGGTGCCCTCTGTTTATTTGAGACTCCCTGGGAAGCCACTTGGATGTATTATGGACTGATGGGCCTTCTGTGCCTGGAGAAAGATGCTGGGTTGCCTGAACAGGCATGGGTGTGAGTGCAAGTAATATGTAAAGAATTCTCTATATTGATAAATACCCTTTGTTCTTACCTAGACCAGATTCCTCCTCTCCTTCCCTTCAGATCTTGCATAACTGTGCTGTGCCTCCTGTCCATGTGCAGCTGGTCCTTCTGCCCCTGCAGGGCTGCATCCTGCAGGGCTCACACCAGCATCAGCCTGGACCTGGAGCCCACATTGGGCTTGCCTGGAGGCTGCCAGAAGCAGCACTGTGGCCCAGAGCAGTGGGGCACATGTGCAGTAGGGCTGATGCTTGGAGCTGGCCATAGAATAAAGCCAGAGAGGATGAAGTCCTTAAAACCAGCTTTCTTTGGCAGGCTCTTCTGCCCAAAACTGTGGCCAGGGACTCTGTGCCATGTGGAAAGTATCTGCCATTTGGCCACTGGACACTTTTCCCATGTCAGCCATGCCTGATGGTGGGGCAGGAACAGTTTGCTGCAAATTTCTTCAAACTGGCTGGAAAACTGCTACAACAAACCTCTGTGCCTTGCCATTTCTCTTATCTTTGAGATCTAAGAAAAGCCCTTTGCTCTGGCCACTTCCTGGCAGCTAGACTTGAGCAGCACGAGTAATCCTGGATGTTTTTAGCTGCTCAGCCCTGTCACATTGGCCTGAGTGTCAGGTTTTACCCAGTTACTTCTATGCTGATCCCAAAAGATGGTGTTTGGCCAAAGCATGCTGAAGAGAGGGGCTGAGGGTAGTGCATACAAGTCCCATTGCTCACACTGCAAAGAACACATTAGTGAATGTAGCTGGCTTTCCCCTCCTCTTCCATACTGAAAAGCCTTCAGCCCTTTGTAATTTCCTATTGTGGCAGCTTACATGCTGGAATTGCAACGCTTCTCAGTTCTCTAGTAAGCTAAAGGGATTGTGCTTGTTGTTCAGCCTCTTACTGCAGACTTCTTTCTGGAGGCTGCAAATCCAGTTTTGTGGCTTTCTTATGCCTTTTTTTTTCCCCAAGATCCTTTTAAAACGCTGGGATGGAGGAGGAGCTCTTGTACTGATACTGGTCCTGCCTCATCAGGAATGCTGTTCCCTTTGTGCTTTCCCACCCAGGGCTCTCAGTGGGACCCTTGAGCCCCAGCACCGTGTTGAGGTGCTGCTGCTTGTCCTGCCAGAAGGGAGCTCACAGCCTGGCCTATGGGACAGGCTTCTCCAGCAGCACCTCATAACCAGGAGCTACACCCATCTTCCTCTGCAGCCTGGGCCTGATGCCCTCCCTCCCCTGGGAGCAGGACAGGGGGAGACAGGCAGCAGACCACTTCTGAGACATCAACATCTGTAACCTGGCTCTAGGCCCAGCAGAGCTATCTGTCTTCCTGCTTTCCCTTCTCTCCTTGGAGACAGGGCCTGGAGCTGTAGCTAATTTATTTGGGAGCTCCATCTTACTCTATTGTTCTTCATTTGCATGTTGTTGCTTAAATTAGTGCATGCCTGCAGAAGAGTTTTATTAGAACAGAGGATAGTGTTCACCTGAGCTGGAGTCCAGAGAACAGATTCTACTGCAACGACATCTTGTTGATCAGCTAATTAATCATGTAGTGCAATGGAATCCCTCTGCGAGATGTCATCCTGCCTGAGAAGGCTGGCTGCAAGTCAAGCCTGCTCCCCACCAGCAGCTGCCCCTGGCAGGGAGCAGAGCTGTGTCTTGGGGGCCCTCAGGAGCCTGAGCACATCTCTCTGACTTGGGGCAGGGTGAGGGATGGTGTGGGTTGTGCCTCCTGCAGCTATCTGCCACAGCGATTTTGCAGTTACCCGTGGAGAGGCACAAGTTGGGGACCTGGAGACCTGCTTGGCTTTTGCTGCTCAAGCTGGGAAGTGGCTTGAAGGCTATTCCTTCACTCTGCAGGCTCTTAAACCATGCAAACTCTTCCTGCAGTACCAGTATTGAGCTGCACTTGTGCATGACATTGTCACAAAGGGTTCTTAACTCTTGCAGATACCAGCTTGAGGAGAGGCTGGCAGGACTAACAGGTTGCCCCCAGTGCTGGCTGGGACAGTTGCAAATGCCCACCCTGATTCTTAAAGCTTAAAATCAGGGACAGATGTGCCCCATGGGCCTGTGCCCACCCAACATCCAGCTGGACCACCCCATCCTCCGAGCACAGTGCAGCACCTTTCAGGGTTCCCTGTTCAGAGTTGGGATTCCTCACATAGGTAGTGCAGGGATGGGAAAACCCTGGTGGGGACAGCAGTATAAGAGGTGCTTTGGTGTTTGAGCTGAAATGATTGGCAGCAAGATAATTAAGTGTGGAATTTTAAAATACCGAGGGACCACTCCAGCTGAAATCTAGTCAATTAAAATATATTACATTAATTCCTAGGCCCCTCAACACTCCAGTCTAGAGTTTCAATTGTTTCTAAGTTGTCTTTCTGTAGTTGCTAGCTGAGCACTGCAAGTGCAGCAAGCGTGTAGGGCCACAGCGACCCTGGCTGTGAGCACAGCAAGTGCTTTCACCCACGAAGGGGAATATAAGGGAATAAAACTGCTCTTCTAGTGTCTGTGTTCTCTATTTGTCCTTGATGGAGAGCAGTGATAAAAAACATTCAAGCCAAGATTGGAATTGCAGTTCATGGTGTAACTCATGCTTCTTGGAGCGCTTAGTGCTCTCTACAGGCTGGGGGTCCCAGTGTGAGTTTCCTTGCAATGGAGTGGGTGCTGAACCCGGGGCTCTCTTGCCGGTGTCGGGGCGCCCAGCACCGCGGGAGGCAGCGCCGAGGGCCTGCGCCGCCGGCCTACAACTCCCAGCATGCCGCGCGCCGCACGGGG
>WEIU01022417.1:317574-350871 GCA_013389925.1 Aegithalos caudatus
GGCCCCGCCGGGCTGCGGCCGGGCTGGGTCGCTGCTCCTGCAGCCGCAGAGCCGGCGCCGAGCGCCTGGCAGTTGCGGGGGTTGGTAGGGTGATGGCACTATATAGACTTGCTTCGCATCCAGCCCTCTTTCTCCTTTGCTTTGTCCGCTCTACGCGCGTTATTCTGGCTTTCCAAACACACAAGCGATGTCAGCTTCACGTAATTCACCTTTAGCTCATACTTCTGTGTGCATCACCATTCTGTTACTGCTGCAATAAAATAGCAAGGACTGCGTGCGCACCTCACTAGAATACTGTTGTGTCGGATGACTGTTAAAAGGCTGCAGTATTTTTTTTTTCCCTCATTTTTTTTCTCCCCCTTTATGTGCGGTGTGTACGTGCAAACTGAGTATCCTCTGAGTGGTAATTCTTGTGGATAAATAAATACAGTTGAGGGCTGATGTCTCACACTCAGCCTGATTCACAGTGGTGCCATCCTGTTCACCGCTGAGTGGGATCCTTTCCGCTGGCACTTGCTCTGCTTATCTGGGGGCACTGCTGTTGTGCCTGGGTTGGGGCAGAGCATTGCCCTGGAAGGAGGGATGAAGAGATGGTGCTCATTGCAGTGGATTTGGGCAGGGAGTGCCTAAAATACTGGACCTGGTAAAGGGATGTGTATGCCCAGTACAGCTGATACTTAAAATGCCCTTTTGGATAAAGCATTTTTAACACGGCCTGGATCAGCCTAAATGACTAGATTTGGGGTTTTTTCTATGTTGGCAGTTGTCCTTAGGATGTATTCCCCCGCTCTTTATCCCCCGCCCTCCGCAAACGATTATGTTAATGCAAAGCCTGAAGTACAAGTTTTCCTCCAGCACTGCCTGTCACCCACAGGTAGCGCTAGCAAATCGATCTCTTGCTTTGCTGGTCTATCACACACAAACCACAAACCTTGCTTTTTTTTGTGCTTTTGCCCCTGTTTCCTCTCATCTGGAGAGAAGTGCAAGTTAGCTAGTAAAGCTTGCACGCTGTGTGTGTGTATTATAACTTGCTGATTTAAGGGCTGGAATTAAAATCTGGTTGTCCTAAACTCCTCACCAAATGTTACTGAACACGACAAAAGATGATTTGTGTGGGTCTCTTTCTTCTGGTTGTGGTCTCTCTCACCTCTGCCTGGTTCTTCATAACTGAGAATGAAAATTGCAGTGTGCCAGAGTGCTCAATTTCAAAAGAGAAACATCTCTCTGTTTAATTAATGCATTTAATGTCCTACTCAAGCAGTGGCTAAACTCTGCCAGGCACTCATGTTGGCCATTTGATATGGCAGGGGTGGGATGAGCGGAAGGGAAAAAGCAATGGGTCTGAAAGAAGCTGGAAAAAGCCATAAAGCATCTTGCTAAAATGGCTTGATAGAGTGGCACTGCACAACTGGACATCAAGAGCTCACATCGTCAACAGGTTATGAAACTCCTTTCACAGTTGCCATCTGTGTTTTACTGGTAACAGGAAAATGTTCACTGTAAACATGACTTGATGGCAAAAAATCAAATTGACTTGCTGAGGGTCAGGCAGAAAAAATGGTTGATTTCAGAGTTAAAGCCAAGTTTGAACACATGGCTACTTTTCTCTGAAGATAGCCTGGGAGCTGGGGACAATCTTATTCACACATTCCCTTTTCCACAGCCCTCATGAGAATCTTTGAGACCTAGACTTGTGTTTGACCCCGTACTCAGTCCAAGTCTTTTGAGGTATGCATCTGAACCGAACTCAAGGCCGTGTTGTCTTTGCAGTATTTTTATATGTTTGCATGTAACACCCTGTCCTGTTCCCATCCAGGGTGGGATGGGCTTTGACAACAGGAGCCTTGTTCTGCTACACTTCAGTTTATTGTCTGTTTGCGTGAAGGAGGAACATTGCTTCCCACATAGCCCAAAGCAGCATCTGGGTCTCCTTGCCAGCCTGCTTGTTTCCTTGTTGCTGTGTGCGCATTTACATGCCTATGAAAATGTCACAGAGCTTCGTTATCACTCCTTTAAAGGTGCTGGGCATTTAGTTCAATCTGAAACTGAAGCACTGAGTGCTACACACTGCTGGGAAATCAAATGCCTTGTCCTAAAGGTCAAAAGTCCTCAGTGTGTGTTGATTAAATAAGTGACAGGAACAGATGGGAAGGAGATGGGGCAGCATGGAAATGTTGGCTAATGTCAAATGGTTGCGCTGAAGTCAAGTCCATCTTGGAAATTCTGTTCCTCTGTATGTTGGGTTGGGCTCCTGGTCACAGTTGAGGCCCTATATTTTCCAGTTGTTTTGGACCTAGCTCGTTCTGTAGGATCTCATTTTCACTTGCCTTTCCGCTGGAGGCAGAGCAGGGAGCCGAGGTGCTTTCCTTGCCCTATGCTCTGCTGGGTTCAGGCACAGGCCCTGCTGTGCTGCTGCTGTGCAGGCTGTTACCAAACCTGCACTGTGATCCTAGGGACTGACACCACGGGTTCCTGTGTTCCCAGGTCACAGGGGTCTTGGAATCAGCATAGGCAGAGAAATGGGTGGAAATGTGGCTGCTTGGTGGGATAAATAGGCTGAAGCTTTTCAAAGTTACTCAGGTCTGGTGTGTCCCTGGCCTCTCATCCTGGTAATGCATTACACTTACTGTGGTGTCTGACAAGAGCATTGAGCCCTTTGCTCCAAACTGCAAAACCTTCATTCCTTGACTCCTGGCCTTTCTCACCTCTACACTAGTTAATTGCAATTAAACCATCTAGAGTTTCCTCATAAATTTTATTTTCAGAAACTATAGATAGCAGGGAATGTGATAAGCTGCTTAATAATTGCCTGCCAGCTGGCTTACAGGAACTTTTAATGTGTTTGCTTTTGGCCTATAAAGCTCTAATAATTTGGACTCCAGCCAAAACATCCTTTCTTCTTGAACGGTAATGTGGCAGCTCTGATTTTCAGAGGCAGGAATTTCTCAGGGGAAATGGCATTAGTTTTCCTTTTTGTTTTTCTGGAACTCATACTCAAGGTTGAAACATAGCTTTATGGTTTGGGACTTCCATATGGGCATTCCTACAGCCCTGCTTGCAAGCTGTCTTTATGGCAGGAGACAAGCATGCTGTGGCTCTCTGTGCCTTGGAGAGCAGGAAGCCTTTTACAGAACATTCTCACAGGCTCTTGGGGGTTTCTGGAGCTCTCCTCACGCACATGCCACTCTGCATTCTCTTGAGTGGCCCCTGGAGCATGTATAAATATATCACAGTTCCCTGGGCTCTGCAGTGAAACAGAGTTGATCCAGACAGAGATGAACTGTCAGGCAGGATGGGAAGAGAGGCTGTATCTCACCAGAGTTGCATAAAGTGACACTATGGGTTATTGTCATATGAATTCTGTATCTGTGTACAGTATTCCAGTTTTTGACATCTCAGCCTGCCCAGATCCCCTTCAAAAAGCCCTAGGCCCCCATACTGCTCAGTTTGGTGAGTTAATTGGGCTGCTTTGTGTATCTCTGTGTCTCTGGTGCTGCATGCTGTGCTGCTCTGTGGCGGGCCCAGCCTGTTTATCTGTGTGCCTCGGCAGCCCTGACCAGATGTCACCAGCTTATTTAAATGCTGGCATGCATCCAGGTGTTCCTCATCACAATTCCAGCTTGTAAGAGTTTACACATCTGGAACAAGGGATGTGGCCTCTGACATACTCAGTGGTGTCTGCAGAGGATTGCTGATGAGGAGAGATTTGATGTGCTATCATCCTTTGCAAACACCGTGATACAAAACACAGATGCAAGGATGCAACTTGTTCACTGCAGCTCCGGAGCATTGTGGAATTACAGAAGTGTAATGAACAAAAACCAAGAGCTCTGATTCCTGGATACCTTTGTGCTCTGTATTTGCCAGGCTGTGACTATAAAATCTCACTAACAGTATTGTGAGCAGCTGCCTGTGGGTCCTGATCCAGGTCTCAGTACCCTCTCAGACCAGAAAAAGCAACTGCACCCAAGCAAACCTGTGAGTGCTGCAGCACACTGTTCTCAATTTGTGTGCTTTGCTCAAGCACCAGTCTACCAATTGATGGTGGGATGGGATTCCCAAATGCGTTCTGGGCACCAGCTGGTGCTACCGATTTTGGGTATCATCCTGTGGGAGGGCTGGAGGAAAACATCCATCCTGCCTTGCTGGGTTGCTCTGAGTTCCCAGACTGGCTGCTACAATAACTTGTTAACTTTGCTGCGTTTTTGTTTTTGTATTTGCTTGATTTTTCATGTCAGAAGTAAACCTGATTGTTATGGGTTGCTGTTCATAGATGGTAATTCTGCTCTGACCTGGACACTAGCTTGGAGCTAAAGGACTGAGAAGCCTCTAGATGGTGTGTCTTTGCTGGCCTCTGAACTCCATTTCATCCTGCCTCTGAAGGAAGCCTTTGGATTCTTACCTTCAAGAATAAGGGTGATAATCAGAGGTGCATGCAGCAATTTTGGACTGCTAGAGGCCAAGGAGGCATAGGTAGGACTGGGCCATGCCTGTTACTGACTTCCATCCAGTACATTCAACATGAGGAAATAAAGAGGATAAAGACATTTTAAAATGAGAAGAGCAAGGAAATGCTATCATTATTGGCAACTGGAAAGTACCCACCAGCACACTGAGGATACTGCAGAGAGATGTTTGGTGGGAAATGGCTGTGGAGCTTCCCCAGGCTGTGTCCTACCCTGCAGTGAGGGTCTGGATGTGCCACAGAGTGCCCTGTGGCATTGCCAAGCTTCTCCAGCTCCCTGGCACTGCTGGCTTGTCTGTGCCTCACCAGCAGCTCCCCGCCAGTGCGTGCCTCCTCAGCTGCATGTCCCAGCTGTCCTTGCCTGATAGCTTTCAAACCAGCTTCTTTATGCTCAGTCCCATGTCACCCCTTGTGCAAAAGCTGGATTTCTTCTAAACGTCTGCAGTGTGACCTGATTATTTTTCCTGTCCTTCCTCGCCCTCCTTTTTAATAGTGTCTACAGAAAAGCTGGCAGAGTTCAGTTATATCAGTCATGCTGACTGATAGTGCTGCCTCTTCTCTTGGGATTCCTTCTCTTTTCTGTCCCTCCAGCATTCATTTCAGATTTAGCTATCAGCCCTCTAAAGACAGGGTATTGCCTTTGTTCTGTTTGTACAGCACAGAGCACAGCGGAGTCCCCAGCTGTGACCGAGGTTCCCAATGCCACCGTGATAAAAGTCAGCAGATCAGTAACGAGAAGAGGCAGCTGCTGCCATCTAAAAAGATTCAGTTTTGGTGCTGGTTTCAGTGAAATCAGGATTGGATCTAAGGCTGTTCTTCTATTGCTTCTCCCAGTAGGAGTTTATATTAAAATAGAGACACAAATGCATTGACAGTCATGAGAATCAGAGCAGCATTCCTATTTAACACTGTTCAACTGTGTTAATCTGATCTTAAGGCAGACATATGAGCTTGCAGATCTTTACTGTGAAATTACTGGATTTCTGCCGGTAGCTGCCTTTCTGCATTTTTTACAGGGTCTTGGGTAGTCAGCTGAGCCACCACAGAGTGTGGGAGCACCTGGACCTGGGGCGGTGGCACTTGGGAGGAGGAGTGAACGCAGTGAACGTGCAGTTCCTCTCTAAGGCACCCCTTGGTTCTTTCCCCCCTAGCACTAGAAGGCATCTGGATGCTCTGATGTTGTGATGGCTGATTGAAGTACTGCTTGATTGACTTTAAAATATTCCAGTGGCTATTATTAAAAATATCACAAAGAATTCACTCAGGTCAAACTTGAGAAAATTCATGCTGAAATGCAAATTTCTTGATGTTTCACATATATCAAGCTGTCTTGCTTCTGCTGTTTTCTTTGACGCTGGTAATATATTGCATTTTCATTTTCTTCCAAAGCACAGACCCCCACCCCTCCCAACCCTTTTATCTTTTCAGATAGGTCCATCTCCTCAAGGTTCACATCACAGATGTGTAGCCAGTGTTGCCAAGATCTGCTCTGAGTCCTTTACTGACACAGAATTTGAATTCATAGATGATAGCAGTGACATGGATCACCAATATACCTGGTTTCCAAAAGGTGGCCAGGAGTTGCATTAGTTCTAGGTTGTTGAGCACAGGCCACTGTCATATAACAGCAGCTTTCTTAGCCAGCTCCTTGCTGTTTGAATTGTATATTATTATCTGATTCTCATAGCCAAAAGGCTGAATCACTCTGTGTAAGCTATTTAAATGTGAAGAAAGCAAAGCAAAAATTAAAAAGGCAGTGTTATCTCATAAGGCTTACTTGTGTCAAGGCTCGAGACAGTAGGCAGGAATTGGCACCCACTGTGCCACTGTGCTGTGCACTGTGTACTCATCACAAAAGGACTCTGCCTCTGAGGACCTTATGAGTATAACCCTGGGCAAAAATTACTGCATGTTTTTCTTGACATTTTTCAGAGGCTTATCAGTCACCCTGTGAAGAGTTAGGGTGCCAAGTCTGAGGCCTGAATGTGATCTTTGTTACACCATCTTACAAGAATGTCAGTCTGAAGTACAGCCCTCAAAGCAACTTTAACTGGGAAGTCACTTCTAATGTCTCTGCAGTCCATTCCCATTAGACTATTTTATTTTTTTATTATTTTTTAATCTAGGAAATAATTTGTCTTCTAGTTCTTTTGTACTTAAAATGATTCCATATAATTCCACTATGGTTCTTTCATCTCTGCAAAATCTGGGATGGCTCCTATCTGGCTCTGGAAATACTGTCTTCAGACATCCTCATTAATTGATTCCTTACTCTGGCACAACATAGGAAACAATGCTACTTCTCCCTCCCTAGGGAAATCCGAGCCTGTGTGCATCTGTCCCGTGTCCCTTTGTGCTTAGCCAGGCAGAGAATTGTTCATGTTTTGTGTTCTTCAGCCCTGCCTGCTTATCACCCTGCTCTTAGCATTTGGTAGCAGCCTGGCTCTTTCTTATAATCTAAAGATTTTGTTATTATACTGAGAGATTTTATTCTATTATCTGCCTTATTTTCAAAAGCTTTTTAATCCTTTTACTCGTATATGGTAAAACTTGTCTACTGTGGTGTGTTTGAAGCACAGGGCCTCAGTGTGCAAAATGGCACTGGAGATGGAATTTGCCCACTGAATTAGACACATCAGGCTCCTCTGAAATCTTTAGCTGTCAGTGTATCTGCTTTGCCAGCTAGACAAGCACAGCTGATGCCTTGCCCCAAAGGTACCTCTTCCTTTTCTTTCTTGCCTTCTGTTCTCCTTATGCAATATTTCGTGTTTCTTGAACCTTTCTTCTGTCACATGTGTGAACTTAGAACAATATCAAATCTGTGAAAGCCACTAAACCAGCTCCATCTCACCTATCCAAATGCAAGCTTGCTGCCACGTGAAGTAATCTGCCTGCTTGCAGAGCTCTTGCACCACAGGTTTGATCACCAGGTTTTGGCAGTTAAAGTCTAATTTTTGTCCTAGTTTCCAAGGCATTTCCCTGGCCTGGATCTAGTTACCTTAGGGATTAATTGATCCATCATGATTTTGACCTCCTGCACCATCCACTCCCCATGAAATGATGGGGCTGTCATGCCTGAAGCAAAAACGCTGTGTGTGACAGACAGCTTTCTTTGTGACTTGGCTGGGATCACAGGCTTTGCCTCTGAAGGATACTAGAATGGCAAGAATCTCAGCACAATATAAGACCCATTTTTTTTAATCTGCTATCTTAATCACAACCCTATTAGAACACGGTTTTATTATTCATTGGGATTTGATTATATTCATGAGACTGGAGAGGAAGCTATTTATTCTTTATTTTATTGTCTTTTGACGTGTCGTAAAGCAATCTGAGATCACAGCATATAGAAAATATAACTCTGTAATTGCAAGCAAGGTAAAAAAAAAGGCAATAAACTCCATGAATACATGTTTGTCTCCCCTTTGCTGCTGTTATATAAACTGTGAGTGTAGGTAGAGTACATCCATCTCTCTTTTTTAACATGAAAACAGCAGATGGGGCACATGGCTCTTTCTGAAGGTTATGGTGTGTGCAGCAGTGAGGATTGGCAGGGTTATTGTGTGTAAAGCCAGTGGGGGCTTTATCTTTGCTCAGAAATAGGGGTTTGCTTCACATTTCCATTTTGATTAGCAATAATGATACAAAAGCAAATTTTCTGTGCAAGGAAGAGCTGCTAATAAAGTGACCTTTCAAAATTAAGTAGCTCATTGAAGTGGCATATCACAATAAGCGTATACAAGGCTGGTCCCAGCTGCAGCAGGCAGGGAAACTGGACGGGAATCCAGAGAAACATGGAACAGGAATCCTGAAGTGGATGAACAGCACATGGTGGCACAGTAGTGGTAGCAAGGGGCAATGGCCAGGTGCTGTTTCCAGCTCTGAGGGGCTGATCTACGTGCCTTGTCTTTGAAAGTATCCAAAAGTGTGAAAGGCAGGCACAGAGAGTTTCCAGCAAGGTTTCTGGGCACGGGGTTCTGCAGTTAAGGGACTTGGCTATTGTCCTGCCAGTGCTGTAACATCAGTTGTGCTTGGATGCTGTTGGGAATGTGTTTGCATGGCTTTACTCATGGTAAACACAGGGTAGACTTGGAACTATTTTGTGGATTCCTCTTGGATACAGGTGGGAAGCACTTAATACCACGCTGGTCCTAATTCAAAACCCTGGTTTCTATGTAGGAATTATTTGCAGTTAAACTCCAGCTACGCAGCCTTTGGCAAGAGACATGAATCAATTTGTCCAGCTTTTCTTTTCTGTTTTGTCCCTGTGTGAAGGCTGATGCCCAGTGTGTGCCAAGGGGGCCTTTCAGACCCAATAATGCGCCCTTGTGTCTCGTAGCATGCGTGGAATTTGCATAGGCTGTGCTGGGACAGGCAGGTTTCTTTTGTTGCTGGAAACAAGGAGCAAGTTCTTTTCCCTGTCTCTGCTTCCTAATGCCTCTTCAAAAGCTCTCAGCACTCATGTAAGAAATTTACTTTTTTCTATTTATTTTTGCATTAAATGTTGTTGGACTTTGTGCGACTTGTAACACAGGCTTTGCAGAGAAGTCATATCAGTCAGTGCTAGTTGACAAAATTGTTTAATTTTCTTTCTGTTAATCTAGATATCTAATTGTCAGAAGAAAGAGATAATCTGCGATGCTTGATGTAACTGCTGCAAAGTATTTGCATATCTTCTCTGTGGGGAAACAAAACTGCTAGTGAGTGAATAACAGTGCACGGATCATTGCAGGCAGGGTCACTGGGCCTATACACTTGCTATTAACCCTTCTCAGGATCTGTATTGCCACAGAATGAGTTGTCATGGGTTTCAGGCAAAGGGCTTGCTCCACATTGTGGGCAGAGCTGGCACTTGTTTGTGCATTGTAGCCCTATGAAATGAAATGCGAATATGATCAGATCAATTGGCAGTTGCTTTTGGGCAGCTGATACAGGATTGTAGCATTTTGGTCTTGATTTATTGCAGATAACAAACTGCTGAAAAACAGGCTGGGAGGTGCTCAGCAAAATATGGTCCCCATTTGGAGTCAGCAGTGTGCTTGCTAGGCCACTAAGCCAGGCAGCTGGGAGCCTTTAAGAGCTTTCTAAAATTTTAGATGACCTGGCAGATTGCCTTGCAGTCTGCCTTGCAGACCTTCTTCCTCTCCATCCTCTTGAAGGCATCTTTGGCATCCATGGAGAGCAGTGCAAAGGGAAGGGGGTTTGGTATGGATTCTCACGATGCAAGAGTTGCTGAGAGCCTCATTTCCTCTTGTTTCAGCAAGTATCTTTCTTCTCGTGGAGCCTGAGTCTCAGCTTCTGTTCTGTTATTCTGATCACGCATCCTGGAAATCCTGGGGATAGTCTTTCAGGTGACAAACGTACAGCAGTAGCTCAGATAACTGTTGGGTTCACAGATAATGTGCAGAGGTGGGCTGGAGTTCAGGTGACTTGTCTGTGCTTTGATGTCCTCCTGTTGTGAGCTACTGTCAGTTTACATCAGAACAGGAAATTGCTGAGGACTCTGAACTAACAGTGAAGTGTTCTGTTTCTTGGGCCAATGGGTGTGAGGTTCCATGGGCTGCAAATGCTTTTGGTGGCAGCTGTGTTGAGCAGTGAACAGGGATGCCCAGCATGGTCTGAACACAGTGGCATTGCCTCCACCCTTCAGCAGTGGGGAGAGGAAGAACAAGGTGCTCCAGTCTTCTGTAGAAAAGCCTGTTCTGAAGGGAAAGCCTTTATGGGCTTGGGAGTGTTCAGCAGAGCACTTGCTGCCCCACATCTGCATCTAAGGGACTGATGTGATCCCTGGTACATAAGCACAGCATCCCTATTAACTGTGCATGTGACAGCTGCTCTTGGAAAATGGTGTCCAGTGAGAGCTCACAGCTGAGGATGGGTGTAGAAAGAGTGGAAAGTATTATATAAGAGCTAAAGAATTATTAAAGGATTGGGAACTGTCACAGGGTGAACACACACAGTATGTGCAAGATGAGTGGGTAGGCATCCTCCTTGCAGAGCCCTGGAAGGCCTGGCAATCCATCCCCAGAGCCAGGCTGTCACAGCTGAGTATGAAATCAAGACAGTAGCTTGTGACTGGAGAATGACACTAATCCTCACCTTTAAGTAAAAGAGTGGCAGGAGAAGCAAGCTGGACAACTCTAGCCTGTGGGCTTGACTTAAGAAACATGAAAATGTCTGAAACAGTGGTGGGAAGATAGTAATGGAAGACCTAGAGGTAGATGGAAATTGAGATAAAAGTTAAGTATGAACATTTAGAGTGCTGATTAACATGAGATATCTCTTTGATAACACCTTGATTTGATTTTCAACATGGTAAATGTACCTATCCTCTGGTAAGGTTATGTACCTGTTTGAGATAACTCTTAGCAGAGAAGTGTCTCAGGTGCATCCCTTTTCCCATGCCACATGAGAAGCTATGAAATGAAGAAAGTAGGTGTCAGTAGAGAATAGGGATGTCAGATGAAGGGATGACAAAGAGTTAAGAACTGGATGAGCTGAAAAGGGATGATCTAGGTGAAAAGTTAGTAGGGATTCCTCAAGGACTGATCTTGCATGGCTCATGACAATTAGTTCTCACTTGCTCCAAACTCAGAGTGTGCAGCTGGCAGAGAGCAGTAACCAAAGGGTTGGCAGCATGTCACCTGGGAGCATTTGACCACACCCACAGCAAAACTGAGGGTTCAGTGTTACACATATGTATGACCTTAAAAACAAAGTCCCAGGACATTGTTGATAGAAAGGTAGGTATGATAGAATGGTGAGCTAATGAGTGTAAGCTGGCAATGAAAATATTTAGATTGTTTTTCAGACTTTCAGGCCACTGGGAGTGAATTTCGGGGGAGGAAGGGAGATAAACTCAAATTTATTTATGACCTAAAGCAATAAGTTAGTGTAAAATATTGGGTGTCATCTCTGCCAGAGCCAGTATGATGTAGATACAGTGAAACAAATAATAGAGATGTAGATGTAGTGGAAGTTTTCACTGGGTGTTGCTATGTGTTGTCTGTGGCATCAACCTGCTGTGGAGTGTTAGTCTTAGGCTGTGTTGTACAAACAGTCCAGAAATTATTTTTCTCCATAGGGAAATGTAACTGTGCTGTGCTGAACACTCACCAAAGTCAGACAGTGCTGTTGGTGTAGACTGGTAGCTCCTGTGTCAGCAGATGTCTCCTTCAGGGCAGACCAGCTGGCTGTAAAAACCAAAGTGATGAAGAGTTACTGTACATTTTTTTTCCTCTTTCCCTTTTTTCAGTGATGCCATCTGCAATTTTGTCATCTGCAATGACTCCTCCCTCCGCAGCCAGCCCATCATCTTCAATCCTGACTTCTTTGTGGAAAAGCTGCGCCATGAAAAACCAGAGGTGTTCACAGAGCTGGTGGTCAGCAACATTACCAGGCTCATTGATTTGCCTGGGGCAGAGCTGGCCCAGCTAATGGGAGAGGAGGACCCAAAGCTGCCTGGGGCAAACAGCACAGCCTCTGGATTTTTTCGTTCTCTGATATCTCTGAAGCGCAAGGGTGAGTATGGATGCCATGAAGTCTGGTGCCCACCTTTAGAGTGATGCTGTCATCATTTGTTGCACTTAGTTTACAAAACTTTCAGCCTGTAGTTATGAGTAGAGCTCGTGTGGAATGTTTAAGACTACGGTTTCATAATTTCTGGGGCTGCCACTTCTAGAAAGGAGCAAAGCAGGCCAGGAAATTGGTCCTGGAAATGCCCTGCACTTTGAAAATACCCTTCTTCTGAGACTATTGCTGTGGTGTATCTCAGGCTGGCTTCAGTGCATCAGCTGCCCACTGTGCAGCTCAGAAATCTGTAAGCATCTTCTATCCAAATGCTAGTGATGCTCTGATCCATGTCCCAATCCAGTGAGTCAGTGGCAAAGCTCTGCAGACTGACTGATGAAGCCCAGTTTCAACTCTGGGAAGTGATATATCTCTCCTCTCTTAGACAAGCATTCCACTGGATTTTTTTCTCTGCTAAACTGACTATTCATGTCTTCTCTCAAGTTCAGCTGTCTTAGTTGTGAAACATTAGCCCCAGGCCCTTCGCAGGAGTCTTCTTTTGAGCATGGTTGTGTTCAGATCCTTTCCTCTTCAGTGGCTGGCATTTACCACTCTGTTTTGTTGAAACTAAAAGGGTGTTCTAGGGGTGTGTGAGTCTTCTCCCACCTTTGCCCACACTCAAGGGGAGCCTGGCTCTCCTGGTAAGCTCAGTTAAACCTTCTCACTCATCTAGACAGAAGCAGCCTCCATCTGGGCCTCTCACATTCCTCCTCAGCTCTGGTTTCCCAGCTTAGACTGGCTGGTTGCTGGCAGAGAAGCTGTGAGCTGCCTTCAGATGTTGGCAGCCTGAGGTTGAACACTTCTGATTAGTCTTCCCCTTCCTTTGAGCAGTTCTGCTATTGTGTCTCAGTGAAGGGAGCTATAGCTATGGCATAGTTTGACTACAGCATTTTTTCTGTCTTCAACCATTATATAATTTCTCTTAAGTGTTTCTGATTCTACCAAGCCTATTCCTCCTTTGTGTTTCATAAGGACAAGCTTTGCAGCCCTACTGATCAGGCAGAATTTTCTGGTGGCAGCTTCAGCCTTCCACTTGTGTCTGTCCCAGCAAGAATCCTGGTACATACACTCACCCTAGGAAAATAAAAGACTTCAATCAAGTCTTTTAGCATCCTTAGATGAGAATTACTTAAGATTTCCATGACTTGCTTTGCTGCTGCATAATAACAGGTCTTGGTGCTGCCCCTAAACTGCAGTTAAACTGTGCCCATACCTGTTACTGCTTCTGCCTCTTCCCAGGGCGTAGCAGGACACCTTGAATTCATGCACTTGCCACTTGACCAACAGAAGTGAGTGAGTGACCAAACTGAAAGTGTTATTGTGTATGGAGACACCCGTGTTCTTGTCAAAACCTTCCACCAGGGGCTGGTGAGCCTTCTCCAGCTCAATTTTTTTTTTTTTTATTAAATTATCTGTACTCTGTTGGAGCACTGCTCTTATAGGACCTGACATCTCCTGCTAATTCTCTTCCCCAAGAGCTCTGCCTTCCCCCATTCAGATGTCTCCATGGCCATGTGTCACTACAGCTAGCAGATGTTTCCAAGTCTGCTGGCTGCAGTCCCAGGCTGCAACGACAGTGTCTCCCAGCATTGACAGGCACTGTCTGTGAACTCCTTGGCCAAACTCTGAGAAAAAGAACTTTGTGCCTACAGAGAAAATCAGTTTCATGTACTGTGTGTTTCATCTTGGAGCTATCATTTGTTTTTCTTCATGTTACAGACCAGCTAGAACAAACAAGTCTTATTTCCTCAAAGCCAGAGGCCAAGGACCATGGAGCTCAGAGCTGATCAAACTGCAAATACTTACAACATCTTTGAGCATCAGGAAACTCAATCTCATGCTGCTGCTTAGTTTCAGAAGCAATAGTACAATAACATCTAAGCCTTTGTAATGCAGCATCCATTCTCCAGACAAGTCTTTCAAGTTTCTTTGAGAATCAAATTCACATTCAGATACCAGCTTCTGACTTCAAAACTAAATCGAATTTGTCAGGCCCTGCATGTCTCAAGAAGATGTATTTTCCTCTTCTATTCCTGGCCACTGTTGATTCTATCTGTTGAATGTCTAATGAGTTTAGTTTTCTTCAAGGACAAGAATATTTTGCTGATCATTCTCTCCCTTTGCACTCAAACCTTTCAGATCTTTCATGTGGATCAAGAGCTCGCATTGCCCTTCTTTCTCTTGCAAGTCTGAAGCATGCATTTTATCAGAGTGAGGTCAGAAAGTTCTTGATTTAACAGGAGGCTGGAGTTCCTGGTGGCTTACCATGTATTTCAGAAGTCCTGGAAGAAAGCAGAACATTCTTCAGGCGGAATAAATTTAGTTACACAGGATGGCTGCTAGAGAAGTGCATTGGGTTAACCAGGTCTCTCCCACATGCTGTGAGCATCAACACCACAGAGCAGTAAGATCTGTAGTACAAGAGACCAAAAGCAAGTAAAATAAAAATGAGATATGAGAGGGAGGGGGAAAGCAAGAGAAAGCTTGTGGGGGAGATAACTTTTATCAGACCAGCCAATCCATTGCTTGGATTGCGGGGCTATCAGCTGTAGCAGTAAGGAGAAAAACCTTCAGTGCAAATGTCCAGTCTGCCCTCAGAAATGACCCATGTTCCTGGCAGTCTGGTCATGGAGAAGGGAGGGATATTCTTTTCTTATATTTGTTGTCTCTTTGAAACCTAAGTACAAGGGCAGAACAAACCAGCTCTGTACCTGGTTCCAGTTCCAGTCCCAGTCAGCATGTTGTGGTACATTCTATCCAGTATCTTGTCTCCAGTCCAAACCTATATGCATCTGAGGGAAGAAACGTGGTGTCCAGAGTTCTGGTTGCAGCCAGTAAAGTCTCTGGGAGTTGTCTCCACTTTCTGAGGGACAGATCATGCTGGCTTTGTGGGTTCGACAGAAAAATCCATTCAGTAGCAAGGTTGCATTTATTAGAAAACTCTGACCTTCTGGATAATCACTGTCTCACCTGGGAAGTTCCTCTGTGGACAAGGAGAGTATTATACAATGGTTCAACAAACGCCCTTCAGTTAAATGGACTTCTCATCTAATATTTCCCTCCCTACAGGGATCCCGTTCCTTTCAGCTCAGTTGCTTCCTTCTTTTGGGAGTATAGCTTGAGTTATTTACTGGAGTTCTGGACCTGGCAGCTCATGCCCCATCTCAATCCCATGAGATGGGAACAGACTCCAAGAGTGAGAGGAGCCCAGCTTATTGCTTTGCTACTCTCCTTCTGCCTTGTTCACATTTCATACTTTACTCAGACCAGGGCAGCTGACATGGAAGAGAGATTCACTGGGATGAGGAAATTCCATGTTTTACCCGTGCCTGAAAAGGAAGCTAGTGTGAGCCAGTCAGATTATGTCTGCTCTATGCAGTAGTGCTTATTTGCCTCTGCCATAAACTCATAGCTGCAACTTTTCTTTCTGCTCCACTTCATGTCAAGCCACAGTGAGGATTAATCTGGATGTTTCTTTCACAATGTGGAGTGTGTCAATGTGGCAGGCACCAGGGCTGTCCAGGCTCTTACATCTTTTCCCAGCCTTTCCCACTTTGTTCTTTTCATAAGGTCTAGGCTTGCAGATTCTATGCCATTTTAAACTGAAGCATCTGTTCTGGTGTTGTTTTTTCTTCAAGGGCTAGAGAATATTTGCTTTAGCTGATAAAAGCTGTAATTAAAGTGAGGTAAGAAGCAGGATGATGAAGCCCATGTGAGTACAGCATGGTGAGATGAAGTGACTTATTTTGGAGTGTTTGTGATATTTCACATCTGTGAGGGTCCTTGTGACCTTCATTGGTGCACACTGGTCTTTGCATGTTAAAATCCCATGCTTTGGGGAGCACTAATGTCTGTGGCTGTTGGGTTCTGAGCTGCATGAACACGTTGTCTTCTGTTCTGCAGAGAAAGGGGTGGTGTTTGGCTCACCGCTGACAGAAGAAGGCATTGCACAGGTTTCCCAGCTAATCGAGTATCTGCACAAAAGTAAGTGGCTCTGTTTGCTGTCTTCCTATCCCAATGGGTATCTGGCCCACCTCAGGTCTCTGGTGCAGACAGTGACAAGCACTGAGCTCTCCAGCAGCAGGAGTTTGGGACTGCACTGGGCAACTGTTCCCCAGAATTGCCTAGCAGATATGTTGGTCTATTTCCCTCTGTAAAAGGACTTTCTCTACTGATGGGAGACAGCTTGAAGTCATGTTTCTGAATGCAGTTCACTGAGGTTTGCTGTCAAGCTCTGGAAAGAGGAGGGAACTGCTTTAGTAAGAAGGTGTGGAATCAGCCTCTGATTATTGTGTTCTTTTTCTCCCCTCTGCTGAGCAGATCTAAGAGCAGAAGGCTTGTTTCGAGTACCAGGCAACAGCATCAGGCAACAGATCCTGAAGGATGCTCTGAACAGTGGTACAGATATTGACCTGGACTCTGGGGAGTTTCATTCCAATGATGTGGCCACCCTACTTAAAATGTTCTTGGGTGAATTGCCAGAGCCGCTGCTGACACACAAGCACTTCCATGCCCACCTCAAAATTGCAGGTGAGTGGACAGCAAGAGGCAGTGATGGGCAGAAGGGCTGGAATTGGCCTCCTAGAAAGCACACTAGGCTGTGAAGTGTACCCCTTAAAGGCAGCGTAAGAAGGAATCTTCCTGCCACCTCAGCCTGGTGATGGAAAGACTAGAGCTGATTAATGAATCAGACCAAGTCTGTCTAGACCATTCTTCTGCCAGATACCACAGTGGTAAATCCCACAGTGATAACCTGGGTCTCCATCTCTTTTATGTCCAGGATTCTGAGCAAGTTGTGGTTTCTATGTATTTAATAACTGTTATTGAACTACCTTATGTGAACTTCCTCCATCTTGCCTTCAAGCCATCACAGCTCTTAGCAGCTCTGTTGTTCTGTGGGAGGAGTAGCATAGATTAACACATCAAGTGGGGAGCTTGGGAGCTGGGGGGAAAGAGAGATGGAGGGCCAAGAACCGTGCAGGGGTTTGTAGGAGATCTGCATATGAAGAGGAAAGGAAAAGCAGTTGCAACAGACTGCTCTGAGGGAAAGTAACTTACATCCTTCATGTTCTGCCTTGTGACTCGACAGATTTGACGCTGTTTGATGAGAAGGGGAATAAGACCAGCATTCCAGACAAAGAGCGCCAGATTGAAGCCCTCCAGCTGCTGTTTTTGATCCTTCCCGCCCCCAACCGCAGTCTGCTCAAGCTGCTGCTGGACTTGCTCTACCAGACCGCCAAGAAGCAGGACAAGAACAAGATGTCTGCCCACAACCTTGCCCTCATGTTTGCACCCCACATCCTATGGCCCAGAAATGTGAGCAATGCCTCAGTGTCTGTGGGTGGGATATCGTAAGGTAAAAAGCAAAGGCTTGGCAGGGAAAAACCGGGATGAGTAGATTAAGTACTGACACAATGATGTGAGGGTAGGAGGCTGTGATGGAGAGGTGGGAGCCTCCTGGCAGGACTCAGTCCCAGTGTTCAGCCCAGACCTACCATGGGTCTCATTTGCAACTTATGCATCTTCTTTTTCAGTAAAATTGAAAGCACAGCACAGTCGTGCTTCTTCTTAGAATGTCAACTCCAGAAAAACCTTGCAGATCTCTCTTCAAGGTCTCTTATGCTGCTGGCGAACTGTTTGGCCACAGAGTTTTCTCATTCTCCTCTCAGAGCCACTTTGGCTCTGCTATTGGCCTGCTTTAAGCCCTGGCTGCCTGTCACCTCAGAGTAGATCTCCTGCTGTGGCACTGTGTGTGTCTGTGTCCCAGAAGAGACCCCTCCTCCTCCCCCTCTGATGGATGCACCTTTGGCTGTGTCCCCTTGCCAGGTGACAGCAAATGACCTTCAGGAAAACATCACAAAGCTAAACAATGGAGTGACCTTCATGATCAAACATTCTCAGAAACTCTTCAAGGTAAGTGTGCTTTGGCATCTTGCTCTCCTGCCTCCATCACCAGGAGACTGAATGCTCCTTGTCCAGACAGATCCCACATGTTGAGCATGTATTCTGTGGGCTTTCTTATGTGGTAGGAGAAGATATTCTACAAGAAACTGTTCCTATAGTGACTAGGGAGGAGGTCTTTGCTGGGCAGGCAGCCCTGGAGGTGGCTTTGCCAGGGCAGGTTAGCAGCACGGTGCAGTGTAACACTCCCCTCTGCTGGACACCAGCACCTGCTGCCTGGCAGGAAACCTGGCTCCCTGAGGGCAGGTACACACCAGGCTGCACTCAGGTTCTGGCAGGATAAGGAAATGGAAGGGATTTGTCCTGCCTGAGTGCTGCCAAGAGCAGAATACCTGATGCAGTGGGTTGTTTTGTTGTGAATTTCTCTGCAAATGGTCATCAACCCACTGTTGTTACACACACACTGTCTGGCTCTGAGCAGAGTGCTGTGGCAGGACAGTCAGCAGTGTGGAGCTTTCAACTGTTTCTCCAAGGAAATGTTTCTACAACACACAGCTCAGGGCTTGTTTTCAGTCTCAGTTCCCAGGGCCTTCCTGGTCACTGGAGGCATCTGCTCGCTGCAGAGTCCTCTCGTGGAGAGTTCCCCTTTTACCTTCTTTGTCAGGCCCGTTTGGCCAGCTCAGAGCTGGGGCAGTTACTTAGAGCAGGGTTCCACAGGAACTTTCCCTGCTCTGAGTGTCCGCATGTAAATGGTACTGTGAACAGGGAGTGCATTGGGGACATGAAATTCCACAGCTTTGTTTGCCCAGAATGGCTGAGTCTTGATACAAGTGGCTTGTGTTGTACGGTCGAAAAGCAACTCTTGCTGGAGCCACTGTTGTCCCAAGGCCAAAGATGTTAAACGTACATTTGGCCTGTTCTCTGCTCATCGTCACAGGCTCCGGTGTACATCCGGGAGTGTGCCAGGCTACACTATCTGGGATCCAGAGCCCACACATCAAAGGTAAGGCCAGCAAATGCAGCGCCTGCCCTCCATGAAAGGGCAGAGGCTGTGATGCTATGAAAGGATCTTTGTGCGTGATAGAAGCTGAAAACAAACCCAAGTCATGAAAGAGGATCTGTCAGAGGGCAGGAGCAAGAGAAGCATATGGTATGGTTGTGCAGGAGGCTGCATTAGGGAAATTGGACAGAGTTGAAGCATCTGTTAATCAAAAGCACAGGGAAGGAAAGCTACCAGCCCCTGTTTAGCAGCAAACCTGCTCCCTGTGCCCAGTACATGCAGCACCTGCTCCTTCTCAGGGCTGTGCCTTCCAAACAGACAGACATGCTGCCATGGCCAGGATGCTTGGCAGAAATGCTGAGATAAAGGCTACTTGCTGCCGCTGGGACAATATTTGTGTCTTGCCAGCAAATGCTTCTCTGCCTCATGTAGCTGCAGAAGAGGGAAGATGCATGGCAAGGAGCTGCACTGACCCTCCTCAAGCCTGGAAGGGCTTCTGCAGCTCGCATCTGGGAGGGGAGGGAAGAAAGCAATGGGGTCACCTTTGTATTGCTGTCACCTCTTCCTGGCACAGGGCCTGCTGATGCAGTGCTGCTGCAGAGGGGTAGGGAAAACACAGCCCTGTGCATTCACTGGGGCTAAGGCAGCTCATGAGACTCTTCTTAGCCTGGCTCAGATGGGTGGCTCGTTGGGATTAAAGCATGGCAAGCGACTTCTGTCTCCGCTTTCCCAGGACGACCTGGATTTGCTGACGTCTTCTGGCTCCAAGGAGCTGCAGCCCCTCAAGTCTCAGAAGCGAAGCAGGCTGGACTCCTGCCATCAGGAGGAGACCCAGCAGCGCACGGAGGAGGCACTGAAGGAGCTCTTCCACCATGTCCACAATATGCCTGACTCTGCAAAGAAGAAGAAGCTTATCCGGCAGGTAGTGTGGGGAGGAAAGATATCTTGGGGTGTGCTTGTCAGCACAGTCCTGGGCACAGGGCCTTCTTGAGAACTGCTCCTAATCCTGGGCAGGCTGGGGGAAGTGGGCTCTGGGCTGTGTAAGGGGCAGAGCTGTAAGAAGACAGGAGAAGGAGGTGTCCTGGATGGTGCTGTACCAAGCAGTGTTTTTGAGCTCTGTTTTTCAAACTAAAAACTTGCTAGCCAGCAGTTCCCCAATCCTGATCATGGTCTTGTTGAGCTTCCTCCCTCAGAAAGGGAAAAGTTCCTTCTCCTGTTGCCTGCAGAGAGTGGACAAACTGGTCTCCTTTGGGTCTCAGACAACCTGCTGCACCAGACAGACTGGTCAATATAGTCAGCACCAGTCGAGACTGCCAGCCTCCAGCTGCTGCCCAGCCTTCTTTCTGCTCCCAATATGTGCTGCTTTTGGTTAATCTGGTAGCCAGCACAAAGAACCTTTGCAGATATGGCCTTCCTCTACTTTCTTCCTCCTGCAGTTCTGAGCTGCTCCTCCATTTTAGGGGGTGAAGGAGAGAAACTGAGCTCTGGGAGAGCAGGTAGAGCAGCACACAGCAGTAAGAGACAGGTATAGCTGTGCTAACATCCTGCCCTCATGTTTCCTCCTAGTTTAATAAGCATCCAACAGCTCTGACTCCTGGCTCTGATGTGCCCACATCCCCAGCACCACGACGCACCCGCTCGCGCTCCTTCAGCGGCCTCATTAAGGTAAAAGCAGCCTCTGACCCTTGCTCTCCGCTGTGAATTTCTGATGCTGCCTTTTGCTTCTGACTTGCCTTGCCTTGAATGACACCCTCAAAGAGTAGGGAATCCTCAAAGTATTGCCTGCCAAACAACACAGATCCACTGGGGCAGAAAAGGCAGCACAGTCACAGTAAGCTCTGTTTGTGTAGAGTGTAATTATCTTGAAACACATGGCTGTAGGATCTATGCATCTTTCTGGAGAACTGGTTGCTTCCTGAGATGAGATCAGATGAGGATTGACAGGGTCATGTAGTCTAGCATGTTAGCACGGGTTTTAGCACATTATGGGCTGCCCTACAGGAGCATGTACCTGCTTCTGACAGGCTAGGCTCCTTTCCAGGCCTCAGGTCAGCTCCCAAACCCTTTACAATCAGGCAAGCTCAGCCTAGTGGTGTGGTATTTCAGGTGGTTCTGCTTTGCAATTTTTTTCCCAGCTTGGCTTCCTTTTTTTCTTTCCCAGCATTCAACTGCTTACCAGCAATGCATCCTGCTCCTTCCCTTTCTTTTTTACTTGCACTCTAAGCACTAGCCAACAGCCCTTTCTTCTTACAACAGCGGAAAGTTTTGGGAACTCCAGTTATCCTGGAGAGGAAGAGCAGAGATACCACACCGGAGCCTGTGCGGGTCAGCAAAGAGAATGTCCAGCTGGTAAGAGCTGCTCCCAGCACCACTGAAGCTGCTGGTGGGGAAGTGTGTGAGGGTGTTTGAGTGCAACTTCAGCGATCCCTGGGGGCCTTCTGTATGATAAAATTAGGTCCAGAGAAGCTGCTCTGAGGAGAGCAGAGCAGATGGCAAGGGCAGCATCAGAGCAGGGATGACAGCATGGGGCCTCTACTCCAGTCTTGTGTCTCTGGCTGTCCTGCCCTGGGGCATTGTCTTGTGCCCCCTTCCCTCTCTCTCATCCTCCTCCACAGGCTGTACAAGACCTGCTGCCTGTATGCAGTAGGGTTGTCCCTTGGCCCAGACACACCAAGAGTGGATTTGGGTGGTAGATGCTCTTTGGTACAGGCTGCTCCCAGGGATGCCAGTTCATTCACCAGCTCTCTACTCCTATTGCCCTCTCTTGTCCAGTTACAGAAATGTGGTTCTCCAGCTCATATGTCCCAGGCGAAGCTGAAGTCTTTGGAAGGCCAGAAAGAGGTGAGACACTTCCCCTCACCCTCCATTCCTCTTCCTGCAGGGAACCTGGTTTGCTGACACCTGCCGAGGTGACAGCACACACTCATGGCTCTGTGACAGCTGTGATGCCCCAGCTCATAGCAGTCTGCCCTGTGCTGAGCTGCAGGCAGGGACATGCTGGAAGGCAGACCCTGAAGGCTCTTACAGCCCTTCTGCCTGTGAGTTGGCAGGCTGGCTGTTGCAGGAAGCAGAGGGAAGCTGGCAGCACAGGGCAGTGCTAACAGCCTGTCAGGGTGGCAGTGGGACAGAGGTTGGTGCAGCTCAAGAGCTACTGCTGTGTTTGTTCCCGTCTGCTCACTGCCTCATCTAGAGCTTTAGCAAAAGGTGTGGGAGGCTGACACCAGGGAAGGGTCCTTGCAGGGGGAGAATGTCAGCCTTTCTTTGCATGGTATTCTGTGTCTCAAGCCTTCAACTGCTCTCATTCTCTGCTGCAGGGATCCTGTAGACGCATGCGAGCCCGCCTGCTTTCCAAGGATTCATCATCTCTCTGAATCGCCTCGCACCAGTGCATGGGTGGGGATTGCCCCGCCCCACAAGCTGTGAATAGAAAATGTGCTGCACTGAGAGGGGAGTGCTGCAGGCTCACGGCAACCCTCACCAACACAGCAGTGCTCTTGAAACTGGACCTTTGCAAGGAATTGTTTCTTTCTGTATATAAATTATATTTCATTCTACTATGGGGCAAACCACTATCTAACCAAAACCTGTGCAGCATGTCTGACCTGCTGGCTCTGGGAAGAGCTGGAGTGCTTGCTTACAAGGAGAGCCCTGTTTATTGCAGGGCCCTGTATGCACTCCCAGCTTTCTCTGTAATGTTGCTAGGCTGTATTTTTTTTGCTTTTCTGCTCTGAGTTTAACACGTTGGCTTGGTTTTGCTTCCTCCCCCGTTAGCAACGAGAATGATGGGCTGTAACCCTTACCCACATCCTGACATCTAAGCTTGACTCCAGTCTTCCTCTGGAGGCATGCCCTTCTCTGCATCTTCTTGGATCCATTTTGCTCTGCTGTTTCCAAAGGGCTGAAGTGCACAAATAGAGCACAGGATGGGCCTGGAAGGAGAGGCTCTGGATGCCATCTTTTCAAGTAGGGCCAGTGGAAAGCATCTTAACCCAATAAACTCATCCCTCTATTTTAGCATGAGCTGGAGGCAGCCCTCGCTCACTGCCTTCATGTTTCAGTGGCACAGTTTTATACAAGGAGTGTCTTGGCTTTGTGTTCACCCAGGGAGGCTTAAGCTGAGGAGAGCAGGAGGCTGGCAAAGACCATCTGGGGCAGAACAGCCTAGTCTTTGGAAGTTATGGTGTCTGGGGCAGGCAGAACCTTGTGGCTGTGTGTGAAAGAGAAAAACAGTGTGAAAGGCGAGAGGTGAGAGAGGGCTCCATCCATTTGTGATCTGCTGCAAATGGTGCCAAAGGCTTTGGCTCAAGATATCTGGGTGGCTGGTAAGGCAACTGGCTGATTAGTCATTAAACTGGGGGAAAGGGCTGAAGCTGCGTTCAGCTCTTTGGTCTGAGCTGCAGAAATTAGATGAAACCTTTTAGACGCAGGATAAATCCCAGTCACAGCTGGCCAATGTCAGCAGCCTCGTTAAGCCAAAGTGCTCCAGTAAGCCAGTCTTGCCAAGAACCTGTCTGCAGGCACTCTGAGGTAGGATACACACAGGGTCACTACTGTGAAATAAAGATTTAATCAGCTGGGGACCATCTAAACACTTCTCAGCCCTTCTCAGCAAAGCAAATAATCTCTGGAATCCAATTATATTTGTCTTCTAATCTTTAAGAACCAGCAGCCGGCAGGAGTTAGAGCTCTGCTCTTGACAGCTTTCTGAAACAACTGGTGGCAGGAGGTGTGAATATTGGGATATGAACAGGGAGTTCAGTCTGATTGGCTGGAGCTGTCAGAACAGGGCATTGGAGCCCTGTGCAGCTTAGCTGGAATTTGTCACTTTTTTTAATTGTGAATTTTTCTTTTAAGATACAAATCTTTGTGCTGCTCTGCACACAGGGTGGGTTTTGGTACTTTATCAGGGATGCTTGTCCCCAGTCTGACCCCAAGTTAGAGCCTTGAAAATATAGGGGGCAGGGGGACTGTATATGTGTGAGTTGGGAGTTGCTGGTGTTAGGAGCCTCTGTCACAGCAAAGAAAGAGCTGTGGTTCTTCAGGGACCAGACTGATGATGATGCTGTGAGGAAGGGCAGAGGCTGTTTGCTGTGGTGGTAGTATGTGCTTTTTGGATGTGTCTGTAATTCCCTCCAGAGGCTGAAGCTGTCTATGTGCTTTTCTCCAAAGGGCACCGTGTTTTTCTGGCTGCACTTTTGCCCTGTCCCTGCAGCCTGCTGTTAGCAGAGACTTGGGAATCTCAGTTTTGCCTCTGAGCAGAGATGAGGCACAAAGGTCAAGTGGTAGCACAGGGAGAGCTGGGTCTGCTCCTGCTATCTCTGCTCTTACTTGCATTGGGGGTAATTGCTGGGTGAAGAATTTGTTCACTCCTCCTCTCCCCATTGTCCCTACTTGGCAAGGCAGTCTTGTACCTAAAACTAAATACACTGCTCCCAAACAGATGAGACTCTCCACTGTCCCCCCTTACTGATGGCTCTAGCTCAGGGGCTCTGTCTGGTTTCTGGCACAGCTGAGATTTGTTCAGCTCTAGAAAAGTTATCTATGGGGCATTGGCCAAGCCTTCTGCATGTGTCAGATGTCTTACCTGCCAAGGAGGTGGGGGCTGTCTCCAGACAAGGCAGTCCTGGGAGGGGTGCAGTGCCCTGGGCTTTAGTCTGTGCTGCTGGGCTCTCCGTGCTGTGGATGGTGGTGGCTGACAGATTCCATCCCTGGGACCTTGGCTGTTGCAGTCCCGATGCATTCACACTGTCTCCCAGGCACGGGAGAGTTTTAGTCATGCTTGGATGTGTCTTGTTTGTCTGCCCTGTGCAATGACTCATAAGGATGCTTCTTCCCAGAGCAGCCGCTAACTGTTCCCAGAGTCTATCATTTCCAAAGTATTTTTAATCTTTGTCCTTATTTATATATGCTATGACAGTACTGAAAGGCAGACTGTTGCCTTTCTGTGTGTTCATGTGAAAACACCACATTAAATGCTTTTATTTTTAGTGGTTTTGCTTGGTGGCTTAAGCAATTTCATTGGGACAACAAGGACTTCAATCCAGCTTCCAAAATAAGGAAATGTCTGCTTAGAAGCCCAGAAGCACTACTCTTAAGTGTGGGGGTGCATGGTGAGGTGCTGCCCACCTGCAGGGATGGCACTGGCCTCCCATGGCACTAGGGCTTGAAAGCCTCTGGGATACTTGCATGATATAGGATGCTCAGACAGGCTGTTTTTCCCTTGGAAGTATGAAGTTGGACCTCTTCTTTTCCTGTCTTCCCCCTGCTGTCATCTAGGGTGATGGGAAATCAGGTTTACAAAGAACACTTTATATAAATAATGGATCAAATGAATAAATTTTTCTCTGTAGGGCCATTCTTCTCTTGCCACTCTTGGCTGCCGAGAGAGGATGCTTTCTGCTTGCATTTTCTTTTCCTCCTTCTTAATAATGGCGTCTCAGATTTTATGCAGATTATTTCTCTGTGAAGTTCTTCCACGTTTGAAATGCCCTGGGCTTGCCTGCCATAGCTCAGACACTCATTAACATCCTCGCCATGCAATTGAAAAACAAGCAGGAGGAGCAGCACGGCGCGTTTGAAAGCGGCGCTGCCTTGCTGCGGGCTGAGCCCCAAGCCAGCCCCCTTCTCCTCCGTGGCTGCAGTTGGGTGTCAGGGGAATGCTGAGCCCCACGTCCCTGGAGCTCAGAGAGCGGGAGGAGAAGGGCCTCTGTGCACTTCAAAGTGGGCATGGGAGTCTAGAGAGACATTTCTCTTCTTGAACATGTTGAACAAAGGAATGCAAAAACTCACAACAGCTATCTTCAATACTGAAAATCCAAATATCGCCCCCCCTGATAAGCTGTGATTCAAAGTGACAGCTTTATCTGGCTTATATAATTTTAAAAATTAGTAGGTTTTGGCTTCTGAAGCCACAATCCAAGCACTTATGTTTGATGGCAAGTGAAAGGGCAGCAGCCACTTGGACCCAACACTGGGTGAAGGTATATATTTAAAGGGGGATCACTTGTCTCTCAGTGTGTTTGCTTTGGCCTGTTGGTATGTATGCACAGAAGTGGCATGACAAAGCAAACAAGAAGTGCTCACCTTCATTTCGTTAAACAGTTTTTATCTCAAATTGCACAGCACAGACTTGCAAATAAGTTCTTCAGAGTGTCACTGCTATCTAAATCAATTTTTGCAAGTTGTCTTGATTTTTTTTTTAACTGCTCTGCCCTGGTTTGGAGTTGAAATAAGATATTTTCTCTCTCCTAAATTATCATGTGTGGCTGGGAGCTGTCATGTTGCTGCTGCATCTCACTGCCTAGGGCAACAGTGTAGACAAAAAACATGACTACTGCTAGCGATAGATATTGGCATCAGCCAGACCAGTTATCAGGCTTTACAATCTCATTGGCTTGGATTAACTAATATTTTTTCATGGAGTGAATAAATTACCATGTTTAGTTCTGTTTGCTTATCTCCCCAGTGAGGGTTTTATGTTGAAGCTCATAAACTGTTCAGGCATGTAGATGCCAAGATCTCTGTGCTGGGTCCCACACTGAGCTTACACTTGTGCTGTGGCCCAGAGTGGGATCTCAACTGGCACCACCTCTCTGGCCCCATCCTGTTGCAGCCCAGCTTTGTTCCTGGGGAGTGCCCACACATGAAATGGGGTTTGCTTTGAGGGACTTCTGTGCAAGGAGCTGCTGTCCCCACCTGTGCATCACAGGGTGTAGTTCAGATACTTCCCAGCACCAGCCTTCAATTTTACTCTGGGTCAGAGGGAGACAAGTTTTCCTTTCTCTGCTGAATCACAGCTGGAGAGGTCATTTCTGTAGCCCCCTTCGCAGTTCCTCCTCTCCCAAGCTAAACCAGCCTCCCTTGCCTTGCTGTTGGGGAAGATTTACATATCCACCACCCACCCCAGCCGTGCAGTGCCTTACATGATATTAAGATCGTCGCCTTTTCCACCAGAGAGATTTGTGTCCCACTTGATCCTCTGCTTTTGGCTGAAGCTCCTGTGCCACTGGGAATTGCAATGAACAGAGGTGCCAACCTGCTTTGGCCGTCATGGCTGCATGTAACTGGATGTGTGCACAAGTCTGTGATATGGGGGTGTTTGTGTTGACTTGTGGTTGTTTTAGTTTGTTTCTTCCAACCTTTTTGCTTACAAAGCTTGAGCCTTGCTTCCCTGTGGAGCAGGATCTCGGCAATCTCTTGCACAAAAGCCTCTGGCTCCATTGTGCCTCTCCCAGGCCGTTCTGCAGTGGCAGCACAAGAGGGGGCTGGCAGCACATGCTGCGGGACAGGACCCCCTGCCCGGCCCGCAGCCCTGGGGGCCCCGACCAGATGTGCTGGGGGCAGGCTTGGAGACACCTGGTTCTTCCTCCCTGGCTACATCTGGCAGATGGAGGAGGTGGAAAGCTGGGACTATAAATAAGGTGAACAAAAAGAGCACTGAGAAGGCTGGGGAAGGATGTCCTCAAAATCAGAAACCAGCTCTGCAGCTAGCCCCTAGCATGGTCCTCCAACTCTAAGGAGAGTCCCTGCCTGCATCCAGAGCCAAGCAGAGCTCTCACAAGGCAAGCTGAACCCTTTCCCTCTCTTTCTCAAGTAATTTTTGGCTACTGGCATCCTCCTGCCATTCTTCAGAGCCAGACCCTGGTAGCCAGCCCTTCAGGCTCATGCCTCTGGGACTGGTGCTTCATCCTGCAGAACCTGAAGCCTGAAACTTTGTCTTCTACAGTGCAGAAATTTGAGCGGTGGAGGCAAAGTGGAGATGGAAGGAGCTCCCTTGTCCCATGTTGAGCAGAATCTGACTTTCTTTCATTCTCTAGTAACTTGTGACTCTGTAAGGGAAGGAGGAACAAGGACACAGAGACACATGCTCACAACTTTGGGACTGACAAGGCACAGAAAGGCCATCTGCAACTGTGGAAGCACAATGAGCCCAAACAGGCATGCAGCCTATTGATCACTCCCCAGCATGGGATCAGCTGCCAGCTAGCCATAAATATGGAGCATGCTCCTCTGCAACCAGGACATCTTCATCAACAAAACCAGGACAGAGCCTCTGCCTCCCTCATCCATCAGGCTGAGGAACCCCTTATTTCTCAGGTTAGATGTTTTCCCAGTCCAGGGATGTCAGTGCAATGGGGGTGAAAGGGCTTGGTGGGAACAACCCCTGTTCCTCTAACAACAGAACACTCTCTCTGCTTACCCTGTGGCCAAGGTCATCAGCTGAATCCTGAAAACCCACCTGCTCTTTCTGGGAGGAAGGGTTTTATGGCAGAGGAGCTGCAGTTTATGGCACCATGGAGAAATATGTTGGATGCGCTTGGCAACAGCAAATGGAAAGTTAGTGTATTAAACAGTAAATTATCCCTCCAATGCATCTTCATTGAGGAGGGTTAATGAGTGGCTGCAGGCAGAGTGAGTGGGAAAGAGTGTGTGTGTATGCACAGTGCGGATGTGGAACAATTGCTACATCTGGGGACCCTGGAGCCCCTGATCCAACAATAGCATTTCCATGTGCAAGGCGCTTCACAGACACCTCCTCGCGTGTGGTTTATTCAAACCAGCTTGCACTGCACAGCAGAGCTCCCAGGCTGCTGTGTCCAGCCGTGCTGGGAGCAGCAGCTCTTCATCTGCATCTGGGCTGCTTGGTGGAAATCTTTTCCTTGTGGGCTAGGGCTGGTTTTGGGAACCAGGCTGCAGGGCTCAGCCCCTCTGCTCAGCCATACCACAAAGCAGGGATGCAGTGCCTTGCAGACTGTTCCCCTCATGCTGTTCCACAATTGTTCGAGGCAGTGTGACAGACTGGGTTCCCCCTACCTGGATGGTCCCTGTTGTGTTAGGCTGGGGCCAAATCCACCTGCTTGGGAGTCTTGGCATCTCCTGCATCATCTCAGAGCAGTCAATGGATGCTGTTCCTTTCACTTGGTCCCAATGGTGAAGGTCACTAGGCTGTGGAGGTGCCTGATTCCTGCAGTCAGTCAGCATCTTTGCAGAGCAATTGCTGGCCATCTTTGGAGGGTGATGTTGGTGGTGTTCACAGGGCAGCACTGGCAGTGTCTAGTGGGTGATGCTGGCTGTGCTCACAGGGCAGTGCTGGCAGTTTGCAAGGCACTGCTGGCCACATTCACAAGGTGATGCTCTTGCTGTTTGTGAGGGAGGGCTTGTCCCTGGAAAGACATAGGAAAGAGCACATCCCAGCCCTGCCTGCTGTTGCTGCTGCTAACCAGGCAGGATTTACTGTGATCCCAGTGCCCCCAGCTGCCCACACCACTCTGTAATAGACCCATCAAGGGCGTTGTGTGCTACAGGAGCCCAACAGGTACCCTAATGGGGTTGACACGCCGGCCGCTCGCACACAATGCCTCTCTCTCCCAAGCCCAGCGTGTCTGGCAGGACAAAGGCAGCCTGGCCTTCCAGCATGAGCCAAGCTAGCCAGGATGACAGATGTGGCCTGGGACAGCCTGGCAGCCCACCCTGCACAAAATCTCTGGGGGACACTAAGGTGCTGAAGGTTATGGCCACTCTGCTCCCAACACATTTCCAGCTGCATCTCACGGCCACTGCTCCCCAAACGGGAGCTGCTGGTGGAAGAAAGGGTTCAAAGCACAGCCCCAGTGAAAAAGGACAACAGATCCTGCTGTTGGCAATGCTCCTCAGCAGGGGGGTTGGAGCAGACACCATGCACACATGCTTGTGGTTTCATGGCAAGGCTTTGGTAGTAAGGGGATTTCTGTGAGAAGCTGCTAGAAGCTTCCTCCATGTCCAGTGGAGCCAGTGCCAGTCAGCTTCAAGATGGATCGACCACTGGCCAAGGCTGAGCCCATCAGTGATGGTGGTAGCAGCTCTGGCATAATGTACGTAAGAAAGGGAAAAGTTTCTGCACAACACCCGCAGCAGCTGTAGAGAAGAAAGAATATGTGAGAGGAACAACTCTGCAGACACAAAGGTCAGTGAAAGAAGAGGGGGAGGGGGTGTTCCAGGCACCAGAGCAGATTCCCCTGCAGTCTGTGGTGAAGACCAGGGTGAGGCAGGATGTACCCCTGCAGCCCATGGAGGTCCTCAGTAGAAGGAAGTAGAAATTCACCTGCAGCCTGTGAAGGACCCCACACCAGAGCTGGTGGATGCCCAAGGGAGGAATGTGAGAAGTCCCTGTCCTGAGGAGGAAGAAACAGCAAAGTGTGATGAACTGACCACAGCTCTTACTCCCCATCCTCTTGTGTCAGTGGTAGGGAGGAGGTAGAGAAAACTGGGAGTGAAGCTGAGCTCAGGAAAATGAGAGGGATGGGGAAAAGTGTTTTTAAGATTAAGTTTTATTTATTATTCTACTCTGAGCTGATGAGTAATAAATGTAACAATTTCCCCAAGTCGAGTCTGTTTTGCCTGTGTTGGTAACTGGTTATTTCTTGCTGGCCTTACCTTGGCCTGTGAGCTTTTCATTATATTTTCTCTCCCCTGGCCAGCTGAGGAGGGGAGGGACAGAGTGGCTTTGGGGGGCATCTGGTATCCAGCCACAGCCAACCCACCAGAACCCTACTGCCTGTGTTTTAAACACTTTGCTCTGCAGCAGTGCCTGATCCCACCCTGAGAGAGGCTGAGCACTGCTGTGAACAGGTGATAGCCACAGCACTGCTTCAAAGCATGGTGCAAATGGGCCAGAGTGTGCTTCCTCCCCTCTGCATGCCCAAACCAGGGTACAGCACACTGCCTTGAAGCCCAGGCCTGCTGGAAGGTGCTATCATGGGACCCAGTGCCAGCCCAGCACACGAGAGAGCTAACAGGGGAGAGCTGTGACCCATCCTGGGTGGGAGGAAATGCCAGGATACTGCCCTGGGGGGCTTGGCTTAAAATTGGCAGCAATTTTTTGTTTGAAGCTTTGTAGCTGCTTCGCATCTCTTTGCACGACAGGTCTGGCGCGTACCCTGGAACCCTTCCCCAGATCTTCCCATGAAAACTCCTGCAAAAAAAAAAGCTTCTGCTTCATTTTAACCAAACCCAGAGCCCATCAGACAATCCAGATGGTCTCTCTCTCTATCAAGCAGTTTGGCCCAAATCCCGGTGGCAGACGGCAGGACCAGGCCTCCTCTGATAAAGAAGTTTGGGGTTTATTTTTCTCCCTGCTCCTCATCCATATTCAGAGGAACCCTGGGATTTTCCCAGGCAGCTGTTGCTCTCTGAGGCCCACCCCATCAGGGTGCCTGGGTGACTTGGGATCACCCAAATGCACCAGGGGCTGAGGTGTGGGAGGAGGATCTTGGTACACAGCCTGTCCCCCCACACTGCTGTCCTGGCTCACCCAGCCCTTGTTGTGTTGGCAGCCCTGCAAGGGTGTTGCTTTTGCAGCTGGAGCAGATGCTGAGGGGCTGGCCACGGCTGGCAGCCCAGCTCAGTGGGATGCACTGTGGTGCTGGGGTAGGGGGCACTGGCTGTGTGGCAGGCAGAGGCAGAAAGCTCACAGAGAACAGCAGGAGCTGAAGTACTACAAGAGAAAATGTGGGTAACAGTCTGAAATTGACTTTTCAGCTTCCCAGTCCTGTACTCCCACTGGAGCCCACCATCACGTGGGCTCCAGGCAAGCCCTGCCAGCTCCTTCCCTTGCTAAGGCCACAGCCTGGTGTGACTGGGCATTGCTGCAGCTGGAGGAAGAGATGGAGGGAGCCTGCTTTTTCTGCAAATCACAAGGATTTGCCTGAGGCAAGTGCTGCAAAAAAAGCAGAGGAAACAAGATCCCTTGCTCCCTCCTGCCTTCCTGCCAGCACCAGAGGTAAAGGGCAGGTTAGGAACACTCGGTTCTGCTCTGCCAGCCAAGGGGTGAAGGGGAGTTTGTGAGGGTGGGTGATCACAAGACCACACTGATAGCAGCCTTTAGGGGACACCAAGTCACTCTGAAACAACCTTCACCCCCCAAAATTCAGCCGAGGTCTACTGTTCAGACCCCTTCAGGTGCCATTGCCACCAGGGTCTCCCTGGGAGCCCAGGACAGGCTGCAGGGCCACCTCTGCAGAAGCTATGCCAGCAAGGGGTCGGCTCCCAGAGTCCTGGGAAGCAGCTCATCTTCCTTGCTGTCAGGGCTGCTGGGTAGCAACGAGGAACAAATCCCTTTCATCCATCTCAGGCACAGCTTCCTCCTGGGACTGGGGCCAGAGGAAGGAGATGTCACGAAAATGCAGACAGATGATGGGAGCCAGCATTCGGGATGGAAAAGAGCTGCTGATCTGGGCCAAGATGGTGCAACCCTGTGTGTGTTGAGGTGGCCCTTGCTGGAGCAGGACCCTGGGCAGACACCTCCCTCTTGCCCTGACTGAGTAGCTTGGGGAGCACTGTGTGCAGGGGGCACTGATTTAAGAGGCACTCCGGCCCCTGGGACCTGCCACCAAGCCTGCAAATATCCACCATGTCATGCTGCACTGGGGTGTCCTTGCTCATACACCACTCTCCCAGTGTGGTACAGTGCAACAGGCTCCCATCTCTCCTCCTTCTGTGGATTTCCTCTCTGAGGAGGACATTTGTCACAGTTGCTGCCAGAAGCTGGGGCTGTGTTGGGCTTATGAAAATACCTTTTTTTTTTTTTTTTAAGGACTCAGCACTTGGAGCCATGGGGTTACAAGTATTGCAGGTGTCATTAGTAAAACAGGTGACCAGCCACCCTGGTTGCACCTTCCTGCCTTGCATTTGCACATCTCAGGGGAAAAAATGGAAGGCAATAAAATGAATGCAATGTTTGTGTTTCTGGGATGTCAACTGTTTAGGGACAAACTTGTACGATTTCTTGGCTTCACTTCCTTTTGCATTGAAATGGGTGCATTTTGCCTCGTTCTTCCCTTTAGGTTAGCCAAAAATATATTTTGACTTGATTTTTAAAGATGTTCCTCTGGAATGGAAAAGAACATAACTAATGCCATAGCCAGGACTTCAAGATTTGCTGTCTGTGTGTGTGGCAAAGAGCAAATCAGAGCTGCGCCCCGAGTCCCCTCTGCAGGTTGGAGCGCTGAGCCGCGGGATTCCCACTCCCGGGCCAGGCACCATCCCGGCTGACAAGCGCCAGCCTGTCGTGTGGTCCCCGTGAGCTGCCAGGTCCCCGTGCCTCACCTGGACTCTGTGGATGACGGGATGGGGTTTCAGGATGCCGGGCGGGAGACAGGCCAAAGCTGCCTTAAGTACACCAGGGGATAAGAAAGCTTTGGCACTCCGGAGGAGAGGTGGGAATGCTCTGCCTGCAGCCGCCTGGCTGTTTCTCCCCGGGGTGCCGCTGCCGCAGCCTCTCCCGGAGAAGTCGGGTGCTCCGCGAACCCATTCCGCCGTCCCGATCCGAAGCCCACTTTCCTGCAAGGTCGGGGCGTCGCAGAGCCCCGACGGCTCCGGCGACCGG
>WEIU01022417.1:351235-389432 GCA_013389925.1 Aegithalos caudatus
CGGCGACGGGGGTGCGGGAGCCCGGCGGGGCGCCGGAGCCGGGGGCTTGTCCGAGGGTGTGCGTCCAAAAGCGCGTGGGGAGCGAGTGCCCCGCGGAGGGTGCGGAACGGGCTCAGGAGCCTGTCGGGAGCGTGTGCGGGAGCCCGTCAGGGGATGCGTGTGGAAGCGGCTGTCCGTGGCGGGGCTGTGCAGCAGCCTGCATGGGCTGTGTGCAAGTGCCCGCCGTGTCTGTTAGGGGCAGTGCGTGTGCAAGTGCCCGTGGGGCCGTGATCGGCCGCCCAAAAGGTGCGTGTGCAAGAACCTCGGGGGTGGGTGATGTGCGGTGTCCCGCTACGCCCGGGGGTTGTGTGTCTGTAAATTCCCGTCCAGGGAATACGTGTGCAAGGGCCTGTTAGGTGAGTTTACGTGTATCATCCCCTACCTGAGGGAGGTGCAGTAGCCCGTCGAGGTGGAGAGCAGGGTGTGCGTGTAGCCCTTTCTCTGTGTGAGGGTCGTGCAGGGGGTCCGGCATGTGCAAGATCCCCCGTGTGCCAGTCTTTGTGCAAGTATGTAGAGCGGGGTTGGGATTAGAGCAGTGCCCGAGGGAGTGCTTTGCTCCGCGGCAGCATTTGCGCTGGGGCAGTCCAGAATGGACTGCTCGTGTGGGTCCGCCAGCCCACGGAAGGTGTGTGACCATCCCTCCAGTGACTTGTCAAAGGGTAGCTACACAGCCACAGGGGTTCTCTGAGGGGTCCTGTCACCCCAAGCCTCTACCTGTGCTGGGCACCCCTTTGCCCCAGGAAGCTCTCCTGGGAGTGCTGCACATCGTGTTAAGATCAGGTCCTATTGCCCCAGCTCCTCTCGAGACTCCCCCACGGTGTGACCAGCCTTTAGCCGTGCAGATCACCCATCGTGAGCCAGACAGCTCACTCATCCTCTCCAGTCCCCTGTGCCTGCACCTCGCTGCTCATCAAATCCCTTGCCACGTCCTCAGGGGTGCTGGGAGATGCCCCCCATAAGGAAGGCTTTTCTCTCATGCTCCAGCTGGCTGTGTGGGTCCCGTGTTACCTGCTGAGCTCCCCCGATCAGGACGGGGGCCTCTGCTGCTGCACCTGGCTGGGCAGGTCTGCCTGCCTGGGGTTCTGTGGGTGCAGGGGGCCCCCACCCAGGGAGAGCAGCATGAGCTTAACGCATCCAGCCTGCTGCTGACAGCAGGTTCCAGGCACGCAGGAACCCATCCCGGGCAGGAGAGCAGGGCTGTCCCCAGCGTATCCCCTCTACTCAGTAGCAGCAGGTGCCCCATCCCACTAGCTGCAGTAGAGCACAGTGGCACAGGAGCTTTCTGGCCCTGGGGCCAGGCTGCTTCCATATCCCCCTTGCAGTGCAGGGAAGTGTTGAGCTGCTATCTCCTTGGGCAGCAGAGCTGCAGGATGTGTTCTAGGACAGCCACACACGGTGCTCCTGTCCCTGTGCTGTGCTGTTTGCAGCTCCTGGAGTGTGACTGTGCCCTTTGCCTGCAGATTGACAGAGACCCCGCAGGCGAGGACTGCATGCATGGACTGCAGACAGCCTGGCAGCTGCCAGGGCTGCACCCAGCGTGCAGCATCAAGAGCTCTGCAGGATACCTCTTTAGAGGAGTTTTCTTTTCTCCCACCATAATTATCCTCATACAAATGATTATTACCCAGCACAGCAACCAGGCTGCTGTGAGTTGCCATCCCACAGACCAAGTTTATGAGGTCTGAGACAGGATCCCTCTTTCTGCTGTGCCCCAGGCAGGGGGAAGCTTTATGCATAGCCTGCAGTAGCCCCTTCTGCCTCTTGGAGAGCTTAGGGGGGTCCTTGGCATCAGCTGTCCATGCACCTGGGTACAGGGTCCTGGGGGAGTGTTGGCATTGAGTCCCCCCCACCTCTGCCCTGGGCAGGTGCTCAGCACTGCTCAAATGAAGCAGTGCTGGAGTCAGCTAATGGAGGATGTCCTTGTTGGGTTTCTCACTCTGTTCTGTCAGGGCATCTCCCGCTCTGGAGGTGGGTCCTGCTTGTCCTGTTCTGCCTGCACTGACCTGGTCCTCCATTCTGTTGCCATTCAGCAGCATTGAGTTTTCTGGATTTTAATGCAGCTGACGATGCCGGATCTTCTGTCTGGATTGAGCTAGACATGCTTACTCTCTCTTGGGTGTTGTCTGCTGGATAACTACTTCCTGCTGTTTTGCACACCCGTGCAGGTGCTTGAGGGTGTCTGTGCAGAGCAGGTCTATCTCCTAGCAGTGAAATCCTGCTGTAACAGCTCGTGAGTTTCAATTCCCTGAAGGCAGGCTGCAACCTTGCAGTCTCCAACTTCTCAGTGTTTGATGGAGCAAGGTCAGCAGGCAGCCACAAGGGAGTCTGCAGCAGGGTCTGTGTTCAGGACTTGTTCTCTCCAGGAGTCAGCTCTCTGTGGGAAGTCATCAACCTCTTATCAGTGCCCTCCACTGCGTGCCTGTTTCCCCAAGCCCTGAGATGCACAGCATGAGCAATGCCAACCTCACCGTGCATCCCACAGTGCCAGTGAGCAGTGGTGTCCCTGCTGTTGAATTTCTTGCCTGTTGCATTTCTTGCCAGTGCGGTGTTTGGAGCCTCCAGGCTTTCTCCAGCCTCTCACGTGGCTGAGCCCCATGGTGGCATGTGTCCAGCCCCTGGACAGGGCAGCACTGCTGCTGCAGCCATGCCTGCTTGGCACTGACCCAGTCAGCAGCATGGTGTGACAAGGTTTCTGCTCTGTTACTTTAGAAATGCCCTTTTCCTTTGAAGAACAGGGAATTACTCGCCTTGCAGAGTCACTGCACCTTTGGAGAATCATGGGCTGGGGAAAAATTGTCTTGTCTTCTGCTTCAGTTTGCCCTGCGATATCTTCCTGGTAGGTGCTATGCTGTTGGTAGAGAGTAAGGGCTGCAGATGGGTCTAGGATGGACCATGACTGATGCTTGCATGTGGGGGACACAGGACCCCTCTTCCCTTGCCAGGGATTGCTCCCTAAGTGCCTTTTAGTCTGCAACCCAACATAAATGGGGTTATGCACCTGCCCTCTGACTGGATCGGGGCTGAGCAAGGTGGGAAGCAGCAAAGTCTCTGGGCACTTTGCACAGATGCCTGTGCTCCTGCCTACTCCTCTGGCAAGCACAACAGAGGCCTGAAGGCTTTGTAGGCAGGATGGGGTGATAATCGTCCAGCACTACGGTGTCATCTGCTTCCAGGAGTCCCTCAGGCCTCAGCTACCAGAGAAGAGCTGTGGGAGAAGGTCACAGTTCCCTTCCCCATTCGCTTGCTTTTCTTTCTTCCTTTGAAAGTGTCTCTGAAGAGCAGACTGCCCTGTTGAGGAGGTGGATAGCTTTCCCCACACCAGCAGGATCAGTGCAAATTTACCACTGTTAAATGGCACCTTCCAGCCCAGCTCTTTGCTTGTAGGGGATGAACTGACTGTGTTGGTGTTGCACTCTCTCCCGCTATTGCATTTTTTGCCCCACTTGCCCCTTTGCCTCCTCTCCGATGAGCTGAACATCTCCCATCTCACCTGTGGGCTGTGCTGTCCCTCCCGCCATGTGGAAGGCAGCAGAGCTGGGTTGGGGGGTCCCCATCACTGCACCCCTCTTGGCTCTGGCTTTTCCTTTCCAGGGTCCCTGGCCTCAGCATTTAATGGGGCTTCTGTTTGCCTTGTTCCCAGACTTTGGGGTTTGCCTGTGCTGAAATGGGCCCCATGCAGTCTGTAGCCAACCTGCCATCCCTCTGTCTGCATTGGTGGAGGGAAGGGGTGCTGAGCTACAGCCTTTGGGTGTGGGAGCACCATGCCAGGGCAGCTGCACCTGAAGCACTCTTGCATACTGCCCAACCATCCCCTGCTAAAATTCCAGCAGCAAGCTCTTATTCAGAGCATGTTTAATCTATTCACCTGCATCTACCTCTCCCCAGTTAATCAATGTTGCAGCAGCCAGGCTGGTGTATTGCAGCAGCACTCCTGCATTCCACACCAGTTGTTGGGCTGCTTCTCCTTTCAGAGGCTTTGGGCAATGCTCATTCTTCAGCAGCACCTTGAGGAAGTCACCTCTCCCTTCCCTGAAGTGCCCAGGCAAGTTCTCAGTGAGCAGTCTGGTTGCAGAGGGTCTGTGCAGGCTCTGCAGAGCTCTGGAGCAGGATGCAGGACCTTTATCCAGCCAGGGCAGTGCTTGGCTGGCCCTGCAGCCCTCAGCTCTCAGGAGAGCCAGTGCTGGGCACTGGGAGGCTGCAGGCTGGCTTGGGAAGGTAGCCTGCCCAGCCCACTGCAGTGGCTTCCTTAGGAGCCTTCCTGGACAGAGGAAATTTGCAATTCTATTCCAATTTCTCCCTTCAGCTACGTCCAAGGCAGATGCTGTCTATATATTGCCATGGTAACACTGCGTTCTCACTCTCTGTGGAATTGCATGCTGGAAAAATATTAGTTTAAAAAACTATGTCGTGTTTGTATTGACTGAAGTGGAGGCTGATAGTGGAGGATCTATTGTCCCCTGGTTGGGAAAAGTCACCAGTAACAGGCAATAAAGCCAGGCAGATTGGCCTCTGGTGACCACTTCTCACCCCACACAGCAATTGCTTCCCTATAAACCCTTCTCTGGCTCTGTTTTATTGCATCCTTTAAAACAGATATTTTTGCCTTAAATGTGCTGCCACTTTGGTCCTCCAGAGTGATGCATTGTGCTAGCAGCAATTCCTTGCTGCTGAGATGGGAGCAAGGAAGGAGAATTGCTTCCAGCTTTCATTGTGGGTTCTCTCACGTGCACCTTCCAATGCTGTTGCTGCTGTGCCCAGAGCCTGCAGCCCCAGGGTGGGCTGGGCATGGTGGCCATGGTGCCAGTGCAGGGCAGCACACACAGAAACACTCCAGTTACAGAAACAGACTCCTAACAGGATCTGCATTTGCTTTGAGTTTCATCCTCCCCTACTTCATTGTTTCCCATCAAAACTCTAGCTGGCAGAAAAGTGAGGCAGCTGTAAAAGGCAAAGAAATTGCATGAGGGACCCCCACAGGACAGCAGAACCTGCAGCCTCGGGGAACAGAAGGGATTTGGGATACCACCTGGGTGATGTGGGCAGGGAAAGGGTATCCTGTCCAGGGAAAGGTGTATAAGCCCATGACCTCTCACTGAAGAGGGGCTTTTCCTTATCCTTGCTCCGATTTGCTCTCTGGCAGGCTGTGGAGGAGAGTACTGGAGCAGGATGTGCATGTGGGCAACCAAGTCTTTGTCTTGCTTCTGAGTCCTTCATGGTTCTCTGCCCACTCCAGAGGTGCTTAGTGCTGCAGACACATCCTCTTGATCCCTATTGCTACTGAAATAACCTTTCATAAAACCTGAGAGGCATGGAGATGTTTCTGTGCATGTTTTACTGAAAAGCAGTAAAAAACACAGTTGTATGTTAGCAAATGGCCTCATCCCAGGGGATGTCAGACCCAGATCACTGCTCCCTGGCAGGCTTCCAGCACGAGTAGCTCCAAGGCCAGCTCCAGCAGCTGTCCCCTGTCCCCAGTCAAGGGACAGCCAGGGACAGCAGTGGTAGGAGTGGTGGGGAGCAGAGGTTTTCCTGCTGTACAGCACCAGGATGCCAGTTAGCAATGTGAGCAGTAAGGATAGCCAGGTCCTTGGGGTTGTGGAACTGCTGGAAGTGAGAAGGAAGTGAGGTGGGATGGGGGGACCTCTCCATGGTGTTGGTGTGGGTCTGGCCCAAGGCTGTCCCCTCAGGAATCATCTCAGACCTCACTGCTACATTCAGGCTCTGAGGCTGTGCTGACTATCTGCTTCCCCAGCATGCATTTTGGATGCACTTGGTGCTCAAAATAGCAGAGGCAAGTGTCCTGTGGGGGAGAGAGGCTGCTAGAGGAGGAAGATCAGAAAAAGGGAAGATTAATTTTTAAAGCAATGCAGCCAAGGAACAGCCCTGGGCACCAGGAGTGAGAGAGATGCAAGCTCCTGGCCCTGGATATTTCTGGGTTGGAGGAAGTCCTACATCCCAACTGGGATGCTCCAGGATACCCATCTGACTTGGGATTGAATAGACACGTATAACTGAGCAGTTCAGGTGCACTTGTCCTCTCATCCCTGCTGTGAGCAGCTCCAGGAGGTATAAGCCAAAGAGGTTTTGCTGGGGGAGATGCAAAGTGGAACTCGATTTGATGAATGGCAGGATGAAGCCTGAGGGCTGGGCAGCCTTCCCTGCCCTGGGAAGCAGAGGAGCTACAGAGCAGCTCCTCACCAGGCTACTCAGCACAATATAAAATGCCAAATTTTGTGGGTATCCAGGAAAATCTGTTCTGTTGGCTGAGTCTCAGTTTCCACATTTGTGAAATAGAAATGCCCTGCTGTCTTTTCTCTCTCCCACTGGGGTTCAGGGAGGTTATTTATTTATTTTTAACCTGAAGGTGGTACACCACAATGCTGTGTGAGTGTAGAGCATTCCCAGACTGTGAGCAGCTAATGGCTGTGGCATGAAAACCCCAGAGAGAAGTTAGGAGAACAGAAAGCCTTCCGATCCTCACTGTTACTTGTATGATCGATGCTGTTTGTAATGCTTGAAGATCTGTCGTGGTGCTAACGTGCTGTAGTACCTCATAAAAGCCTACAGAGCCTCCTGTGCTCTGGGGGCCATTGCTGTGCTTGGGGCTGGGTTCCCCTTTTGCTGAGGGCAGTGATTCTGAGGTGACCCCAAACAGCACAGAGCCACTCTTGGCTCCTCCTGTTGGGCACATGCAGGCAGCTGGTAGGGGTGGCACTGGCAAGGCATTCACCTGTGACACCCCTAGAGGAACTTCCATGTATCCCTTGGGCACCTTTGCTCTTCTTCAGGGGTCTGGTTAGCACAGGGATGGGATGGAAAAGGAGAAGAAGGTGCTGAGCCCCTTGTGCAGCTGTGTCAGGCCAGGACGTGTGTGACCAGTGTCCCCTCCCTGAGCAGTGGGCAGCAGCACCCTGTAATTCCCTGGTACCTTGGAGGGGATGGAGTTAGCACCCAGCCGTGGCCATATGGACTCCAGAGAGCTGGTGAATGTGGTGCTGGTGCTGGTGCTGGTGCTGGTGCTGGTGCTGGTGCTGGTGCTGGTGCTGGTGCTGGAGGGGACAAGCTCTCCCAGTACTGGGAAGGGCCTCTGCCACACATTTCCTTCTTTGAGCAGCTCACTGAGCCTGTGCTGGGCTAAGTTACATTCAAGCAGCTGGGTGAAATCTTGCGAAGACTTGAAAAATGCAATAAAAGTGTAGGATGAAAGGTTGCAGCTGCTCTGTCCCCCAATGCTGAGCACAGGGGTCAGTCTGGAGTGTAAGCCTGATCCGTGTTTCCATTAGCAGTCCGTGTGATGGGACATGAGCTGCTTGTGACAGTTGAAGATGCCACCAGGCTGGGAGAGATGCAAGAGGGCTGGAGAATGGGCTAAGATTTCAGAGTGGGCTTGGTGAACTCGAGGAATGAGCTGACAGAAAGGAAGTTGTTGCCTGGGGACTCGAGGAAAATGTTTGGTGGGAGGGAATCACCAACAGCACAGATGTGGAATGGGAACACAAACAGAGCGGGTCCTGCCCCTACAAGTCAGAGAGGCCCTGAGGGAGAGCTGTGCCCTTGGGGCTGGGGGATTGCTGCAGGGAAGTGGGTTGGGAAAGAGGCCTGCAGGGCAAGGGAGCAGCCAGATCTCTGCATCATGGTGGCCTGGGCAGGCAGAGATGGGGTTCATCTGCTGTGGGAGGGGTTCAGGTCAGAGTTTTGTTAATGGTCCTGGAGGCAGGAGCTGGAATAAGGCACAGGGTAGTGTCAGTCCCTGTCCTTGCAGGAGCAGTGCGTGCATCTGCCTGGATTGATGGAGGGTGGCAGAGGTACTGCTGTGGGGTGTGTGACCTTCCAGCCCTCATTTCTCTGCTTCCCTGATTATTATCTGGCACTGCTGGCTCCAGCTGGGGTCAGGGCTCTGGGATGAGGGCTATGGAGCTGCTGGGAGGGGAGCCATGCCCTGGGGGCCGGTGCTCTGAGGCAAGGATAGGCAGAGCAGTGAAGACCGCGGACAGAGGGACACATCTCATGGACAATACACCAACCCCACTGGGCACCAGGGAAGGGGCAGCCCTTGCAGCAGGCACCACAGGATCCTTTTCCACCAGCCCCTGCAGTCACTGCCCAGAGCTGTGGGCGCCTGCCCTGTGCTGGCCCTGATGGGCCAGGGCACATTTTGCCACTGGTGGGTGCAAATGCAGGAATTCATCTCATAGGCTTCCCCTCTACATTCTTAAAAGCGGGATTCCGGGGAGCAGAACAGTTAGGAATTCTGCCTCAGCAGGAGAGCAGAGCTGAGCTGAGCCACAAGGACAGGAGTCACATGTGTGTGAATAGCTGATGCTTTGCAGCAGTGTAGGGATAGTAGGATTGCGCTGTCTGCTCCTTCCCGCTCCTGATAAATCAGTGCCCAGGGAAATATCATTCATGTTGGCTGTATTTAATAAATTAACTCTCAGCACTTGTGCTCTCTGAGGTTGTTACTGAGTTAGTGTAGCTCCAAACCCTGCAAAGGGAGAAGACACATCGGACCCCCTGGGAATGGATAAGCCATCCAAAGCTAGAAACCAAATATAAACCCAGACTATGCAAATCCAGTCTAACGAACCCTGCTGCAGCACAGACATCCCATCTGGGAGTGGGATGATCCACAAGCAATGCAGCAAAGGGACTGATTGTTTTAATGACTTTCCTCTTCCCAGGGAGAAATGGGAGGGGGGGTTCTGAAACTTGGGAGTTGCAAATGAAAATTTGCTGCCTCTCCATCAGCAGTGTGAGATGTGGGGTGCTCGGGCGGGGGGGGAGAGGAAGGCACCCTAAATAATTCAAGGATGCTTTCTGGTGTTAAATTCTTTGAATTAATGAGGAAAGAGCACGCTCTGTGTTTCTGCTTTCAAGTCACAGTCCAGAAATACAGCCAATCTGCTGGGCAGTTCCCCAGACACATCAGTCCTTATTGAAGCTCTGCTGTGTGGAACAGGGCAGAGTGTTTTGCTTCACTAGGAAAGGGCATGGAGGCAGTGGGTGAGCAGCTGAGCAGCAGGGATGTGGCTTTCTGGGCACTGCAGACTGTAATTTATCTCCATGAGGAACTGAAGGGGGTTCAGAGGGGAAAAAATGTCATGAAGTTAAATGGCAGTGTTGCCTCGGCATCCTTACAAATAAGCTTTACCTGCTGTTCGTTCCCATCTTGGTTGCAAAGGCCATCATTTACCTGAACAAAGGCATGGAAGGATGCTGGGAGCAGTTGTCAGGGATCATACAGAGCCAGTCCTGAGGGAGGAGGACTGTCAAGGGGCCCTGAGACATAGCCCCACTTGGGGATTGCCACCAGCCCCATTGCTGAAGTTCCCTGACGATGCTCAGCGAGCATGCAGAGAGCAGAGGCTGGGGTGGGCTGTGTGGGCAGCAGACCCCAGGGTAGCTGGTCCTGTCTGTGCCTTGTGGTGGTAGTGTCTTTGGGCTGCACTGTCCCAGCAGATGCCTTGGAGAGAGGGCAGAGCCTGGTTTTGGCATGTGCATGGACTGGCCATGTCTAGTCTATTGCTTCCATGGCTCTTTGGTATTTCTTCATGTTTCCATGCTGCTTTGCCTGTGCTCTGGCTAAGGCTCTGGGGTGCTGGTGCTCTGAGTACAGCACCACCTTGGGCTTTGCAGGCTGAGGTGTAAGTCCTGGCTTTTAGGTTGGGCAGTTCTAAATCAAGCCTCTCTGCTCGATCCCTCTGCAGTACTGGAGATGTCTCAACTTCCAGTTATGCATTGTACTGGAATTGTACTCTGGCTACACAGCCAGAGTAATGTTAGGTGTGTTTAAAGGAGGGAGTCCTGCTGGGAACCCTCCCTCACCAGGAGCTCGAATGGGTTCCATTACCTCCAGCTTGGTCTCCAGCGTGGCCCTGGGGATCTTCTATAGGCAATCTTCTTTGCCAAGGAACCTTTAGGACATTCGGAGAAAACCACTCCTGAAGCTGTGATTTCTCCTGCCCTTAGCTGACTCCAGGGCTGTGGTCCATCCGGAGGTGGGCACACAACTGCACATACCAAACGACCCCCTTTGTGGTGACAAATGTCCCTAAAAGCGTGACACACCCCAGAGCTTCGTGCCCGGGAGTTGCAGCCGGACTGACCATGGCTTTTGCTCCCACTGAGAGGGTCAGGTCCGACTGATTTGGAGGCCCATCCCCGGCAGCCTGCTGTGCTCTCTCCGTGCTGGAAGCCGAGGGAGTCGTGGGGCTGCAGAGCCCAAGTGTGGGTTTCAGTTTAATCACTGGGGCTGAGGAACCTCTATTCATTCCCGCTTGCATTCATCTGTGTCCTAGTAACGGTGCTCTCCCAACCTCCTTCCCAACACAGGCACACACGGCTGGATAATGGCAGGAGCCCGGCAATCGCGGAGCTGAATAGCGCAGTAATTACGAGGCTATAATGGCGAGCTGGAACTCATTAGCCATTATCAGCCGTTTCAGCAGGACAATGCAGCACCCCGGGGTGCGCGGCTGCGCTGCCTGCACCCGGTGCCCTACACGCTGCTCGGCGGCCCCGGGGCCAGCCCGCCGCTGACCTCGGCCCCTCGCACGGCTGCAGAGCCCGGTGGAGGGAAGCTTTGGTTGTGGATAGCAATGATGGGCTGTGTATCCAGCCAGTCATGTGACATGAGGCATTCCTGCTCCCTGGTCCCGCTGTCAGTGCTCAGGAAGTTACAGACCGCCCGCGGTGCTGCCCAAGCGCCCCAACCTGCTCCACGGCAGCACTATCCTCTCTCCTTCCCTGGCTGCGCCACCTCATCCTTCCCTTGACTGACTTCTCCTCCTGTAGTTTGTTTTCCTCTTGGTTTCAGTGTTTATGTTCAGTGTAGGCAGTGGATGTCCAGCATGGGAGCCCTCCCTGGGCCCTGCCTTCACGTAGGCATCCTCCATCCCCAGCACGTGCCTTGGGCAGGTTGGCCTTATGGCAGGAAGCAAACACTGCCATGCTTTGTGGTGCCAAGGAGGGAGACTGCCCCCTGCAATGGGGGGCTGCACAGAGATCACCAGCTCTGCAGACTGTGGGTCCCAGGGCTGATGGTCCTGCTTTTCCTACAGTAATCATATCCTGTAGTGCAGAAAGCTGACTGCGAGGTGCAAATCTCTGCAGCTTCTGGCTTGATGTATTTTAAAGCAAGATAATCCTAGCAGGAGTGTGCTGGAGAGCATGGCTGAGGAGAGCTGGGGAAGGTGCAGCCAGCAGGCAGGGAGCAGAGGCCCTGTCACCTGTGTGTCCAGCAGTGGGACACATGTCCTGGTGCTCAGCAGAGCCTGGGCAGCACCAAGGCCACGGGGTGAGTGTAGGTACCTCTTTTTTCCACCAGCAGAATGAGCAAGGAGGATCAGCATTTCCTTTCTGGTTGCATTGCCTGTCCCTGTGCTCACCCAGGGCTTTTCAAGAGAGAGTGATGGCACAAAGCAGCTTGCCCTGTGCAAGCTTCTCTTGGCAGGTGAAGCCTGAGTGTGGCTTATTCTCCAGGTAGAAGGTGTGAAATGGCTGTGCACTGAACCGGTTGTGATGCAGGGATAAGGCAGGAGCCATTATCATGTAAGTGTGTGCAGCTGGGTATTTGGAGAGATCCTGCTGATCTGAGGACTTTGTTTCTTGTTACCCTAGCCTTCTCTAAACAACTCTGTATGTTTGGGGTGACCCTACCAGGTGTTAGCTGCATTTGCAGAACAGGGTGACATGCATCCCGGGGGGGCGTCTGGAATGGGAACAGGGAGGGAACGGACAGCCCCTACCTCTTGTTGCCTTACTGTCCATAAAAGATGCCATCTTACACAGCCACAGCCAGCCAGACTTCTGTGTGCCCAGCACTGCTTGAGGATGAGGGTCCCCTCTGGAGCCAGGGGCTGTTCCTGGTGAGGGGCCATGGAATTGCACCAGCCCCTACTGTCCTTTGGGTCCTGCCTGCCTTCTCTGGGGAGGTACTGGGGAGGTCCAGTGCCTGGCTACCTCATGAGTGCTTCCCTCCTAATTTCTTCCTTTTCTCTCTGCAGGGAGCTCAATGGCAACAACATAACACGAATCAACAAGAATGACTTTGCTGGGCTGAAGCAGCTCCGTGTCCTGTGAGTTCTTGTTGAAGGGCCAGCTGCCCCCACCTTGATGGATATTGTGCTTGGTTTTTGGCCCCTCCTAGGGCTGCTGGAGCCTCTTTCTGTGGGCTTCAGCCAGTTGGGCTGGAGGCTACCACATTGGGCTGTGCATGGTGGATTTCCAGCTGGGAGAGAGTGGGAAGTCTGGGTTGTGTTGAAGGGATAATGGGAGTGAGGTGCCCTGGGCTGAAAGTAGTGGAGGCACTGGGGAGCACTTTTCCAGAAAGCTGTCCCCTTCTCTCTGCAGGCAGCTGATGGAAAACCAGATCAGCATGGTGGAGCGTGGGGCATTCGATGACTTGAAGGAGCTTGAGCGGCTGTGAGTATCTGGTCCTGCAGGGAGGTTGGTGAGGGGCTGCTGGATTTAGTTGCAGAGAGCATCCTTTCCTTTTTTCCTTAAACCCTAATGTATCAGTGCTGCCTGACTTCAAACAGTTTCTCTTCTGCGTGGCAGTGGTATTTTACAGTTTGGGAAGAACACCTATTTCTGTTTCTATAGATCTTAGAGTCCTTTCTGATGCTTTTGAAGTGAGGAGCAGGTTAAACACAAATGACTTTTGCTGTATCAGCTGTGTCCTGTGTGTTAGCAAGGGAGCTGTAAGTTCTGGTCCAGTACTCAGTAAAATAGCTCAGCAGTTTAAAAATCCCAAGCTGCTCAAGCAAATATGAGGAGCTGAGTGAGCAGCAGGTTAAGAGTGCAGTTAAGCAGCAGTCAGCAGTTAACAGCTTGGAATTCTCTCTGCATGTAATTACAACATTGTGAGTAGGTCTATTAGTGCCCCGTTGGTTGTCCCTGCCTGGGACTGTGGTGAGCAGGATGGGGGTGCCCTTGCCAGGTGCAATGCTCTGCTCTATTGGCCTCTCTGAGCGAGCCAAAGTACCCTGAGCTCTGCCTGATGCATCCAGCTGGGCTGCAGATGGACTCATTGCTTTGTACCCCAAACCCTGACCTTTCCTTCTTTCCCTGCAGACGGCTGAACCGCAACCAGCTGCACACCCTGCCAGAACTTCTCTTCCAGAACAACCAGGCCCTGTCACGGCTGTAAGTGCCTTCTGTGCCCACTGCCCAGCAGTGCTGTGGGATCACCTGGGGCACTGCCATGTGGTTTAGAGGGGCACTGATGTCTCAGGAGGCTGCTGCTCCTGGAGGGATTGTGCTGGTGGTTACTGGTATGTTGTCCCAATGAAGGCTTGGCACTTGCCAGGGGAATGCCCCCTGTGTGACCTGAGCATGCAGCAAGGTGGGAAATGGGCTGTGACTTGCAGAAGACCTGAGACTGGCAGTGTTACAGATGTCCTTGTAACACATTGGAATATGGGATGAGGTGCTGGCAGTCTGGGCTGGGTCTGGCATCGCAGAGTTGAGCTGTGCCTGCAGAGTGTCGGGTGGAGAGGTGCTGTGAGCTCCTCAGCCTCCTCCCTGGGTGTGGATCACAGGCTTTGGAGCAGGGTTCCCTTACACACTAGCCCAGGTTCTCATGGAAGGAGGGTGAAAGAGGATGTCCCTAAGGGGGTTACAATCTGCCCAGGGGAGCCCCACAGCCCTGCTCAAGAGCTGCCTTTCTGTAGGTGTCTGGAGAAGGAGGGGGAAGCCCTGCCTGGGGCAGATCCAGCCCTTCATGCCTGCTGCCTCCTCCTCGCATTGCTCTACCTGTACCCGTCCCTCCCTGTCCCTCTGCACCTGCAGAAACAACTCCAGGGACTGTCTCTTGCTGTGCAGGCCGCAGTTCCACAGATCTCTCTGCACCTCCTCCCTCTGTGCAGCAGCACAGGCTGCCTGGGGAGGGCTTCTGGGGTTTTGATAAATATTCTCTGTTCCATATTGGGTTTCCCTTGCCTGGGGCTGTTTTGCTCAGGCAATGGTGCTTTCAGCAGTGCCAGCATTGTTCAAACAAAGTGTTTACAGGCTCTCAGCTCTGTCAGGCACCACATACATTGGGAAGGGTGCTGTGAGGAGGAGAGAGTGCGTGCCAGACTGGGGCTGGGTGCTCTCCATCACTCAGAGAAGCAGCTTATACCCTGTGGATTGGGGTGGTAGTTGCCAGGACACAAGCTTTCTGCTTGCTGCATCTTGTATCTCCACTGATCAGCTGTGACATGAGGATGCCAAGTCCCTGCTGAGGCAAGGCAGGGAATGGATGAAATAACTAAATGTGCTGAGACACTCCCAGGACAGGCATGGCCATGTTGGGGCCAGGGAGCCCTGCCTGTGCAGTCAGGCTGTGGCTGAGCCGTTTTCTTCCAACAGTGCCAGGGAGTCAGTCCCAGAGTCCAACCTGAGGTGTGTAATGAAGGGTTAAAACACTGTGTGGGTTGCCAGCATGGGATGTGTGAAGTGGTGGACAGGTGCCAAAGATGGGCCTAGGTAGTGGCAGCTGATAGCACAGGCGTTCAATTAATTATCAAATGGCATTGGTTGAGCTCAGCTGTGCCATAGCATGGCACCAGCAAGGGTCCATCCTCCAGCCGCCCATCGCACAACAGAAACATGGGCAAGAAAGTAATTTTACAAATATTAATGTTTCCTTTCTAATCTTCTCTAGATTTTAATACCAGGCTCTTTCAACAAGCAAACCCTAACAATTCATTGTGGAGATGCAGAAGAGCAGCATGTGTGTCTCCTTCACGTACAATGTGCCCTTACACAGCCGCCAGGCTCGTGTGGAGCCAGGACTATGCCTCGGTGTGCATGGGGCTGTACATGCCACCAAAGCTTTTAGAGGGCTGTGCAAGATGCTCCTTGCAGCCACCTCATGTTCAGGTGCATTTCAGCCTCTTCCTGTTGTTATACTGCTTACTGCAGTGTGGTGGTTATTTCAAACCCCGTCCCTCCCATTCTGCCTTGAAGTGGTTTTCTGGCCATTTCTGCCATGGCAAACTGCCTGGATGCCAACACCTGGAGCTCTTCGTATTCAATCTGGGGCTGTGTGCATGGGCTCAGATTTTGCAGCTCCTCGGCTATAGCTGGTGCCATGTCTTGGGGAGCTTTGATGCATGCTTGGAGCAGAGGGTCCTGTGATGAGGGACAGGGAGCACACTGAGCCACCCTCCAGCCTCCTCTGCAGCATGCTCCCCCACTCACATTAAAGAGGGTAGGGGTGCAGCACTGCGGTCTGCCTGGAGGGCACATCAGGAGCCAGATTCCTGGCAGATCCTCGAGTTCTGCATTTGTGCAACAGAGCCCTGTGTGCCAGAGGACCTGCTGCTCCCTCTCCTCGAGGCTGCCAGTTGCTGAGTTGATCAGGGATATTTCGGGGGGATGCAGGGCAGGGGGTGCCCTGGGTGGTTTTTCTAGACACACATGCTGGCTTAGGAGGTGGGATCTGGAGCAGTGCTACTCCAGCCAGTGTGGGAGGTCATAAGGACACTCTTAAATTGCTGCAAACCTGGGTCAGGCTACAGGGGTATGAGTCAGTGGGGAACAGGTTTAAGCTAAATTGAAATCAGCTCTCCTTGAACGAAATTGGAGCCTCCCCACAGGGCTTTGCACTTGTTTAACTGCTGAAATGGATCTGGGGTGGCCCCACTGCTCAGGACCCCTCCCTGCCCAGAAACAGGTCGTGTCCTGTGGTGATCTTGGAAAAGAAGGCTCTTACCAGGCACCATTTTCTTGCAAATCCTGATCTCCAGATTACTTCTAGCAAGCTGGCTTCCCCTTGACCTGCCGACTGCAGCCACCCATAGTATGCTGCTTGAGTTCTGGAGTCCTTGCTGGGTCCTCATGTCCTCACACCATTGTACTAGGAGGCCTTGAAGTAGCAAAAACTGACTGAATGAGTCAGGCTGAGATCTATTTAGTTGGGAAATGAGGCTGTCTGACAACTGAAGCAGAAAGCCAGGGGTGGATTGTAGGAAGGAGCTGCTGAAGGTTGCTTAGATGGGCCCTTGGGTGCTGGTCTGGGTGCTCCAGCCTTTTCTAGACATAGTCTTGATGGATCTTTTTCAGCACATCAGTAACACAGAAGATGAAGGCAAGTCTGTTGAATTAAGGGTATGTGATAGCCATAGTGCAGTTTTCCACTGTACCTTTCCCACTGAACCTGATGGAAATTTTTCAGAAGCACAAGAGGAGTCCCTCAGGTTCAGGTTGTGATGGAGAGCTCTTTGTCCACCTCCCGAGTGTCAGAGCCTGATCCACGTTGGTGGTGTACTTTGTGGTCTCCCAGCCCAGCCTGAGCGAAAATTAGATACAGGGAACTTGGCTGTAAAGAGCACTTGTGCATCAGGATAATGGAAAGGCTTGGAGTTAAACCTGATCTGTCGGGGCTTAAATAAACTGGGGAATGGCAGGAAAGGGCCAACGGAAAGCAAACCTCAAATGAAGGCATGGGGGAGGTGAGATGCCTGGAGAGGAATGTTTTCCCCTTGGAATTTGGGAATATTGAGCTGACGCCTGCCCAGACCCCATTTCAGTCTGAGGTGGTGAGCGGGGGGGTCCTTGGCAGTGGGGCCAGGAGGCAGGGGGCTCCCTGCATGGCCTCCTTTATTTATGTCCTCTGCAAAGAGTGGATAACTCATTAAGCAGTCCTGGTGGCTGGAAATGGTGCTGATCTGAGGTTTCACTGGAGAGCGCCTGACCTCAGTGACCCCTTCTCAAACTGGGTTTAATTAAACTGTCAGCACTGGACGGAAGAACAAAGCTTTGTGGGCTCAGGGGGGAAAGCCAGGGTCCCCCAGCAGCTCACTAGGGAAGAGCACATCTCCTGTGAAGTGGAGAGCTGATAAAAAGATGTATCTTTCCTTCCAGTGAGGATTACCCAGGAAAGAGGGTGACCTCTTTTGTTGCAGTGGCCAGTGTTGGTCCCCAGTGTGCCACATCTTGGTCCAGCAATGGTGCTCCTGTACAGCCCTGATGCACACCAGGAGCCAAGAGGATGCTAGTAGACTTTCCTTCACCATCCCTCCCAAGCTAGCAGGAGCTGGGGCTTTCTTGGATTTCCTTGGATTTCCCAACAGCCCTCAGCAGAAAAAGCAAGTAGAGTTTCTCTCTGCTCTCACTCTTAGGAAGAGTGGGGAGGAATCATGAGAAAGGAGTTTTGTGGCACCCTCTTCTCTGCTCACCTCCCTTTAAAACCTCCTCCTGAAGCTGTTTCTAAGTCCCTTTGGGGGTTCTGGCTGGGGATATGAGGAGGAGAGAGAAGGCTGGAATGGCTGTAGCACCAGGGTGAGGATAGAAATGCTGCGGGTGAATCATCAGGGAGGCAAAGACGTGGGCTGTTGAAATGTGCTAAAGGCAGCCAGGATGGCTATAAATAAATAGTTTTCTCCAAGGGAAGCCGAGCTGATGCGAGGGAGGAGAGGAGCAGTGGGTGCTTGGCTGTGAGGAGTTGTGGGGAGTTGCTCCTGCAGGGGAGTCACAATCCTGGATGGATGCACCCCATGGGAGTGGCTGCCCAGTGGTTTCCCTCAACAAAAGCTGCAGTAGCTGCTCCTTGCCCAGGCAGAATGGGAGCTGAGAGAGAGAGAGCAGAGAGCAGGGGGGAAAAAAGTCTTGTCTCCAGAAGGAGGGAGATTTAGGACATGGGCTGCAGACTGTCAGTTTCTGTCGGACCCATGCCAGCAAAAATGGTGGTGAAGGAGATGGTGCCACATCTTAGCTGGCAGCCAAGCCCAGGGGGAAGGGCTGCCGTGCTGCTCTCAGTCTGCAAGGGCAGGGGCTCCCTGGAAACAGCATTAACATCTCAATCAGGGCTGGTGACTTTCTGAGCCGGGGACATGTGAAATGTTGTAGGAGCTGGGGGGATTGTCACGCTCCCGCTCCCATGAGACTCTTCTCCTGCAGCCAGAGCCTGCAGAGGAATAGTGATGCTCTACGATTGCCTCTGTCTGGGAGCTGACAGAGGGACATGGGGCTGGTCCAGACCCACTGTGGACCCAGGGTTATTTAAAGATTTGGGAGTTTTGAGCTGAGTGGCAGAAAGCACCACAGCTGGGTGTGCTGCCTGGTTAGGAGAGATGATATTGTGGTGAGCCCTGGGGCAGGTTCCTTGCACCACCCCTGCATTTGGCTAAACCCAGCCCTAACTGCCTTTAGAAAAGCAGGCAGAGAAAAATGGAGGGCTGCTAAATAACTTGAGAAAATGCAAATGACATCCTTCGAGAAGGAGAGGATCACAACCATGCCAGAGGAAGCTGTGAGCTGAGTAGTAGCAAAACAGGGTGACAAGTGAAAAAGGAGCTGTCAGAGAAAGGAATAACAAAACAGGCCCCGCTCGGATGGGGCTGGCTGCGCGTGGGAGGTGTTGCTTGGGAGACTGTACTAGTGACCATTCCTCTTGGGGCTGCACCAGGAAAACCCCCAGATAGGGAAGGCAGAGATGGAGAAAAAAATGTGTGCTTGGTGACAGCTGGGTAAAGGAGCGGTCCTGTGTCCCCACAGTGGGTAGTCACACTGGTGCCAGGTGGGAGGTGTGGGTGCCAGGTGGGGACGCTCTCTGGGGAATGAATGTGCCACAGCTTTGCTCCCTCCCAGTGGGGGAGACTTGCCTGAGCCCCATTTTCAGTTTTTAGTGGGGGATATTTGGTGCCCGCCTGCTGGTTGGTTCCCTGGAAATGCTGTCACTGTGGTGGGCTGGCTCTGGCTGTGCCCTGGCTCTCCTGTGCCAGACACCCACGCCCACCTCCCACAGTCACTCCTCTTGGGGCTTTGGTTGAGGTTCACTCCCTCCAGCAAGGTTTCCTGCTGGTTCTGGAGCTCAGGAAGTGCCCAGGAGCCTGCAGCCACTGTGTGGGAAGGGGCCTGTGGGCACAGGTTGTGTTTTCATCTTCCCATGCTGGAGCAGGGTTGCTTTGGCTCCCTGGGCACGTGCCCCTCTGCTCTTTGCACAGATGCACGTGGGCTGATGTTCTGTGCAGAGGTCTGCAGTCCAAGAGCAAGGTGCTAAGGTCAGAGCAGAGAGCAGCTTTCCTGGGGCAAACTTCCCTGCTTCCCCTTCTCCAGCATCCCTCATTTTGTCCCAACTCCCCCTCTAGCAGCATCCCCCTCCCCTTGCCGGATGAGGGCCAAGTGTCCCCGCTGTCACCATGCCCACGTTTTGGACTCCGGGTGCCGAACCCCATCGCGCTCCCCAACAAAGCTCTTTCTGTTGGGGACAGAGCAGGGCTGGGGGGGCAGGCTGGGATGTGTCCCCCCGAATACCAATGAGGAGGGGCAGTGTGCTCACCCCTGTAGCTGGGGGGAGGGGGAAGCTGCGGGGTCTGTATGCTGCAAGACACCCCCCACACCAGCTGGGGGGAAGGGGAAGGGAGGCCTCTCTGCAGCCCCCGGGAACAAAGAGTCAGTGTGGCTCGTGACAGCTCTAAGGAAACGCAGGGAAACAAATGTGCCACTAATAGGTGGGGAGGTTACCTAGGGAAGGATGCTGCCAGGCGGGCGGGCGGCCAGCCCCCTCCCCGGCGGGCTGCCAAGCACTGAGGGACTGCTGCTGGCACCCCAGCCTTGGCAGGGCTCAGGGGGCTACCGAAGGGCCAAGCTGAGGCAGGCTGATATGTCCTTGTGCTCCTGGCCCGTGGGGACAGCATCCTTACAGATAGCTCTGTGGTTTTGTGCTGGGTAACCCTACTGGGAAGGAGCACCCTTGTGCAGGGGCGGTGCTCACTGCCTGCTGGTCTCCCCCTTCTTCTTCCATCATTAATGTGCCACAGATCTCAGCTTTTTTTGGGTGGGCGGATGGCAGTAAGGCTCCCTTGGGGATCCTGAGGACAGACAACCTCAAAGCCTCACAAATTAAACACATTCGTAAGATCTCTTTATATTTAAGCACTCCTGTAAGCATTTTGGGACTCGACCCGCAGTCTCCAGCCCCGCAGTCTCCAGCGGCACAGAAGTGCTGGGGTGTGGGTAGCAACCATGCCCCAACCTGCAGATGAGCAGCCTCCCTCTTTGCTTCCCACCATCCTGCCCCACTGGGGTGCAAGCCCTGCACAGGGACACCCCGGCTCTGTTCTGTGCCATTATCCTGCCAGCGAGCCGGGGCTGCCAGGAGTGGGCATTTCCAGACGGCTGCCTGGAGATAATCTGCCCCATTCCCTCCATGCACCCCGTTGTGCTCCTGACTCACGGCCGGCTCCAGTTCTCTGCCTGTTGAGAGGTTTCCAAGGTTTCCCTGGCAATGCACAGGGTCAAGTTCCACTCCTGGGGCTCTCTCCTTGAGCCACTGATTCTGCTGGGCTCACCCTCAGTCTTGCTTTGGGTTCAGGCTTGGATTTGGGTTTTGTAAGGTTATTAAAGCAAAAGGGGCTCAGTCTGTGGTGAGGTGCAGCTTTCAGCCCCTGCCCCTTTCAACAAAGTCCTCCCCTCCACATGGCATCATGCAGACCATCCCTGTCCAGCTTCCCAGTGGTGCACTGACAAATGGGAGTTTGCAACCCATGGGAAAAAGCAATGAAAAATCTTCTAAAGTCTTCCTAAATCTGAGCAGCAGTGCTAATTACACAGCTATTAAAACACAGGAATTATTTATTCTCTGCCTGCCTCACAGCTCATTGCCTGCATTGTTGCACATTCAGCCTTTGGCCACCTTTGGTCCCCTGAAAGAGTTAAAAGAGCACTTGGAGGAGCTGATCCCTTTGTCCGTCCATTTTGAGCACAGAATAAAGGCATTTCCTTCCTCCTGTTTTCACAGCTCAAATTGTAGAAGGGTTCAAAGTGATATTAAAGAATCGTGAGCAGAATTAGCCTCTGGTAATTTGAGTTCCAGAATGTAGAAGAAAAAAGTCTTATGCAGTGATTTGAGGCAGAGTTATAACTTGGTACCACTGAACGTGCATCCCACAGACGTGTGAATGTGCAGAGCCAGGTAATTAACCTGCCTTTGCTGGTTGATCTTCCTGCGGATGAGTGCAGGAGCCCCTCAGCTCTCATGCTGGGGCTGCCATGAAAACGAGCTGTCAGCAGTTTCCAGCACTGCATCCAACAGGGTGCCTGTGCTGTGTTCTTTCTCTCCTGCTCCCAAGGGACCTGTGGTGCTTTTGACATTGATGCTGGACCACACAGCCTGCAACCCCGACACCAGCAGCTGGGCTTGGTGGGCTCCAACTTCTTGCCCAAGCAGGCTGCCTGGAGCACTGGGATGCTTTATCCAGTGCTGTACATGGGTAAAGCTCCCCATGCTAAAGTTCTGTAAGGACCAAACAGATGAGTGTAAGTGGGAAAGATGCCCCTGTCTGGTGATTCTTCTTGCCGTGGACCAGCACATACTCAGCAAAACATGCAGCAGTGTTTTGCTGGGTATGTGCCGGTCTGAAGCAAGAATGGTGGAAGTGCAAAATAGGTGTGGCTTGGGGGACAGGTATTCAACCCCAGGGATACTCCTTGGCAGCTCCTCTCTATTGCACGGCCAGGCTGTTACTGCCCAACAATTAATTCTGGTGCTATTAATTACCAATCATAGGGATAAAATCGGGGCCATGTAGCAGGAGAGGGGACCTGTGCTTGTGGGGTAAACAAGAGCAAGGAAGTGAGGAGCAAGCAAGGGGGCTGGCTGCATTCCCAGGACTCGGCGGTGTTTCCAGCCCTTGCTGTCTGACCGGAGGCATTTCCACCTCCCGGTGTTGTCGTCCCGCTCCAGCTCGCTTGTTCTCCTCCCCACGGGCTCAGCATGTTGCTCATTCCTGCATCCTACGATTTCACAGCATCCCCGCAGCCAGGTGCTAATGAGATTAGACCCAAGCTTTAAGATGTCTCTCTCTATCCTTTGCCATCCAATTACACAGCCCGCATGGTATCTGATTGCCTGTGAGAGGGGAGGACTGGGGCTGGCTGGGATGGGAGGATGCAGCTGGTCTTTCTGGGTATCAGCCCCGTTGTGCCGAGTGGTTTTCTTTCTTTTCTTTTATTTCTTTTTTTTTTNCTCCCTTTGGCTTTGAGCTGCTTCATTTGGCTTTTTCATCGCTTCTCGATGTGGCGGCTGGGCAGAATTTGTTTAAATTAACTGCTTGAATGGCAGCGTTTGTGTGTGTTGGTGGGGGGGAGCTCAGACAGCACCAGAATGGATGAGGGGGATTAAAGGTGCCTAATGGGTTCCAGATGGGCACTCTGGACTGGGAAACACCCCCACAACCCCAACCCCAGCCAGGGGCCACTGGTAAGGAGCTTGGGGCTGGGAGCTCGGATGCTACAGCAAGTGGCTGCTCTGAGCATGTGCCAATGGGTCTGGGGTGCCCTGAGGCTCCCCAGGTGCTGGGGGTGAGCAGGCAGATGCACCCCAGGAAACACCTTCCCTGGCTGGCCTGGAGCAGGGGGTGCAGCAGGCTCCACTCTCTGGGGATGTGGGGCTGGGGATAACCACTTTGTGTGTGATTCCAGCTTTCAGAGGTGCCTCAGCTCCATCATTAGCTGACATTGCAAATACAGCCCAGCACCATGGTGCATCAGTTTCTGCTCTGCCAGCGTGGCTGCCATGAGGAATGACAATATTTAGTCTTTCTTACCCTCCCCCTGGGCTCTAGAGTAGCTTGGGGAGGGCGCTTGTTCATTTCAACATCCCCACCACTGCAAGAAGACAGCGTATTTTTTTGTATTTACAGGTGGAAAACTGAATCACAGAGACAGGAACTAAATTGCATGTGTGGCCCTGCCAGTTGCATTTCCCAGATCTGTAGGGGTTAGACATGTGGTGACAGCCCTGCTCTTCTTTCCAAGGCCTGTGCCTCCCACCAATGGCCAGATTTCTCCTGCAGACCTGCTACATGGGCTATGTGTTTGCAGCCTGTCTGGTGGCAGAGCTTTGATTGGAAGCTTGTCAGTCCCAAATGATATGAAGAGTGTGGAAGTGAAGGGCTGCTGGGTTTTGGTGTCACTGGCAGGGACTTCAAGGTCATTGCTTTTGAGTTTTATTAATGGCTGAGAGTGGGAGGAGGATATAAGCTGTGAGACACTCATCTGTTGGGAATATCACCTGTGCTGTAGGTCAGCACATCGTTTTGTGGGAGATTTTTTAGAGGGAGCAGGGCTACAGAAGCAGGCAGGTTTAATGAAAATGAGCATCACACAGAACCTTTTGCTATTTAAAGCTGGCAAAGCCCTGGTCCTGGTGGGAAAGAGCCCACTCACCCTGAAATAGATTTTTTGTGAAGGTAGTGTGTTTGCTCTGATGTGTCCAGCTGCATCCGAGCAGATGCCAGAGCCAGGGAATGAGGCAAGGCTCAGGAAGGAGACCCACAGCCACACTCCCCATCCATGAGCCCTGGCTGGCTGTCACAGGGACACACAGGGTGGTTGGGAAGTGCTGGCTGACCTCCATCACCTGCTGACCCTTGACCAACACTCTGTTGGCCAGCCCTCCCAGCCCATCCTTGGCCCCACATTCCCCCACCCAGCTCTTGTTTCCTTCCACAAATATTGAAAAAATAAACAGCAGAGCCAAAAGGGGACATCCCTGCATCCCTCCACACACAGCTGCCTCCCCAGGGAGCTGCACAGGTGGTGACCCTGCATTCTTCAGTCTGAGGGTTAACTGAGAGAAAGCAAATATTGGCTTCTCCTGGGGCTGCTCCAGCCTCTGCCTGTGGCTAGGGCTGCCTCTTGCCTAAGGAAAGGGACTCCTGGTGCAGGCAGGTCCCCATCTCTGGCAGGGGTGGTTGCACAAACATGGCTCTTTACATGGGTAGCTCGAATTCCCCATTGTGGGTTTGAGGCTGCTCCTTAGGACAGGATCTTCCAATTCCCCCTCCTCCTTGACTCTCTTCACCCTAGTCTTGTCTCTTAGCAACTATCCCTGCCCAGGCCCTGGGATGTGTTGGGAGGGATGTGACACTTTCTATGCATCAGTCACCTTGTCACCTCCAGAGTGAGGGTGAGGTGCTTAACCCCGAAGCACAGTGAGTGAGGACAGCATCCCTGCCATGCCTCCCCACGGTGGCAGCCGCTGCTCTGCCTCCAGCTTGACACCGATCCCCGCTACAATAACGATACGGGTGGCAATCAGGGAGGAATTAGAGGATAATTAATGCCAATCCACATGGAAAATTGCTCTCGTCAAACAAACCTGATATCATTTTTTTGATGAGCTGACAAATTGGGTTGATAAGTAGCGACTGTGCTGACATGATATACCGAGACTTCTGCAAGTCATTTTGCTCTTGCCTGGAAGATATTGCAATGAAAACATTAATATTCTGAAAAAATCTGTGTAGCGTTTCTGACAGCATTCTTCAATGGTAGAAATCCCTGGGGGAATTGCAGTGGTCACCTCTCTGGCAGGGTGCACTGGGGGTCTGATGGTGGTGAACTAATGTTCACCATCTCTGCAAAGCTGCGGTGGTCGAATATTTGGTGGCAGAAATTCTGACTTTTGCCAATCACCCCCCAATATCCTGATCTCTTGTTGCCTCCTCTTTCTGCCTTGCACCAGCTGAGGATGAGCTGAGTGGGTGATGTAGCTTGGGAAGAAACCACCTGCACAGTGACAGAACTCAGACTGGGAGGAGATGTGAGCCCAGTAGGTGAAAGGAGCAGGGCCGGTGCTGCTGGCGGGATGCCGGTCTAGCGGGGATGCTCCTCCTGAAACACTTGCACTGGAAAACATCCTCATGCAAGGTCATGCAGCTGGGGAAAAAAAAATGTAGGTCACAGCTACAAGACGGGGAGCAGTGTCTGGGGACGTGGTTACACTGAAAAGGACTTAGCAGCCGTTGTGTAAGCCTGCTCTGGGATGCGGGCTTCCAGCTTGGGCAGTGATGGATGCATGGAGTAGCTCTGGGTACTGGGGAGTTGCCAGTTTGGGGGCCAGGAGGGAGGCCTCTGCTGAGCATAATTTCTGCTTCAGGGCCCACAGTTTAGAGAGATGTTGGGAAATTAGAAAGCGCTCAGAGAGGAAGTGCAGGATAATTGGAGGCCTGGAAAATCTGCCTTCCAGTGAAAAGAATTAAAAAGCTCAGCCTATTTAGTGTATGCAAGAGGAGGCTAGGAGAAATTTATCTCCATCTCTGCATACCTGCATGGGGAAAAGCCTGATTATAGGGATGCCATTAATTAAGAAAAAAAGGAAAGAAAGGAAAAGAAAAGAGAAAAAGCATAAAATCATTCAATAGCTGGGGGCTGAAACTAGATAAATTCAGACTAGAATTAAATTTGTCTTTTTCACGACAGACAGCAATTAGCCATTGAACACTCAGCTGGGAAGAGGTGAATTGAATGTCCTTTGAAGTTGCAAAGGAGACTGTACTTCTTTTCCCAGTGGTGAAAACTGGAAGTGTCAGTTGGAGCAGAAGTCCCTGGGAGGGCTCTGGGTCTGGGCTGAGTGCTCAGAGGTGTCCCAGTGATAAAGTGTCCCCTTCTGGGTGATGGATGACACCCCATCCGCTCCCCGTCTCTGGGTACTGGGGATGTAAGTCCAGTGCCTCCCACACAGGCCAGGTCCTTAATTGCTCTCAAAGCCCCCAAGCATCCCCGCGTTGCGAGGTCAGCGGAGCAAAGCCGGCTGCAGAGGCTCTTCTATGTGGGATGATGTGAGTTGATGTCTGAACAGGCACATCTGCGGGAGGGATGGGGCTGCCACAGCCGGGGGCTGCTGGAGGGGGTTCCAGGCTGCCCTTGCTGCTCTCAGCCAGGCTGGAGGAGATCCTCTGGCGCCCATCTTCCCACACTCTCCCCAGGGGATGCTCAGCCGTGGCCTTCCCGACCTCTGCACTGCAGTCCTGCTTGAGCATCTTAGGCAGAGATATATTTTACTAGCACTGTAAAAGGGAAAGACAGCTTTGCTTTCATTTTATGAGCTCTAGAGTAGTTTGCCTGGTTAGGTGCTGAACTTTGCAGGGGCTCTGGCTTGGAGTTCACAGGGCAAATAGTGGTAGTGGCTGAAGATGTTCTCTCTTCCCTACGCTCCTCCCTTGCCTATCACAACTGTTCCTCCTGTGCCCCCAACTCCACAGAGCCAGACGGGACCTGTTCCTCTCCCATTCCCATCTATCTGAGGAGAGATGCTAGCAGTGACTGACAGCAAGGCTAAAACAGAGTGCTCCTGCATTATCCTAGCATGAGGCTTTCCTATCTGTCAGTGCCCAAAATTGTTCCTGGAACGATGAGAATGTGAAACTGGGCTGTAGATGAGGACATAGCTCTGGGGAAGTCACACTGTGGCTGCATATTTGGGGACACTAATAGAGTGGGGGGATACTGTGGGGAGCTGTTGGTGCCCCCATGGGGCAGGGCACTTGCAGCCTGCCAACCCCTGATTCCCTGGTTGTAGGACTGTCTTTACATTCTCTGGGAATCTTTGTGCTCCTGTCCTTGCAGCCTGCCACTGCAGGGCCTGGGTTTTGTGCTTTTGCTTCTTTTTCTTCCCTTTATTTTCCAGCCTCTTTCACAAAGACACCTATTCTCCCCTCACCGTGCCCTGGGGATTTACACAGAAAGCTCACCCTCAACATGGCAAAAGAAAGGCCCGGGCGGCCCGGGAGAGGAAGCTCACACAAAATGTGGTGTGTGGCTCTTTGTGTCCCCTTTGTAATTCCTCTGCACAATGAACTGCCCCGGCCACCCACCAGCCTCGGGCTACCCCCAGGTGCCTCATCCCTCATGCCTCTCGATGTGGCAGCGGGCAGAGATGGGCAGGCTCCTCGACAGGCAGCCGAGCGCACAGCACAGCCTTGTGTGCAGAAAAGGAGAAATTTGGGCAGGATGGAGATCGCCACGTTCCTGCAGCAGCAAAAAGCACCTTGCGTCCCCGCTAGCCCCCAGGCAGAGCGCTGGGGGTCCCTCCGGCAGAGCCCTTCCATCAACCCCGCTCTGACGGCTTTTAACATGCTAATGACCCTCTCAAGGGCAGGAGCAGCTCTGTGTAAAACCCATGTTCAGCCCTCGGTCATGGACATTTGCTCGGAGACACAGTGTTAAATATTTATCCTCCCCGCCTCCCCCCCAGCTCCGCAGGCATTAACAATAGCGATTGCAACCGGCCCCTTCCCCCTCGCCGGGAACATGTGGCTCCCGGACCATGACAGCGAACGTTATCGTTTGTACCTGTGAATTATTGATAAGGTATAAGATAGTTCTTGCGGTGAAAAAATAATGAGTGGGAGAGGCTGCAGCCTGGCGGGGCAGGCGCTGCTTCAAACCCTCTTCTCCAGGAGCAAAAAGGGAGGTGGGACCCTGTTCCTGCTGGGCCCATCCACCAGCTGACCACGCCGGCCCTCAGCAGCGTGTGGCTGGCACCCGGCTGCCGCTGTGCCTGGTGACTCCTCTCGGCGTGGGTCTGGCTGGCGCCTGTCCTCTCCTGGCCCTCCGCCACATTCCCCGGGGGAGCTGGGCAGCTGCCCTCCCTCCCCGGCCCCACGCTGCCTGAGCCACCCGTGAGCCAGGGATGGTCGCTGAGGCAGCTGCCTGCGGGTCGTGGGGTGAGTGGGGATGTCCCAGCTCGGCGGGCGGCTGCTCACCCCGCGGGGCCGTGGCGGGAGAGGGGCAGGTAGCGCCCGGCCCCGCAGACGCCGCGGCTCCGAGGAGCAGATGGGAGAGCCTTTCAGCTGGCCGGGCTGAGGGGCTCGGGAGGTCTCCAGGGGCTGAAGGAGAGAGAGTGGTGCTTGGCCTGTGGCTTTATGGCCACCGATACGCTGTCCCTGTGCCCTAATCTGTCCCTGGAAAATCAGGGATGATGCTGCTGAGTCCCTGGAAAGCAGGTGGCAGTCCTGAAAAGGGGTCAGGTCCCTGGTTTAGGGCTGTCGTTTGGTTGGAAGCTGAATGCAGAGTGTCCATCCCCTTAGCTGTGTCCCTGAGAGTCCCCGTGTCTGCCAGCTGGGGCAACTCTGCGTTTCAGCTCTGCTTTACAAGCCTCTGGGATGCTATGTGGGAAGGTGCAGATGGCTCAGGGGGATCTTACAGTGGCGTGGGCAGTCTGATTAAAATGGTTCAAAGCCCAGCTTTGATTTACTTAGACCGTCATCGCTGCTGCTGTGTTTTGCAGGGAGAGCGTGAGCAGGAGAGTCCAGGCATTAGTGTGCAGATCTGGGCCAATCTGGGGCTACACATCTGTGTCCCTGGGCCTGGTGGTGGAGAACCAGGGTCTTCCTCCCTGCCAAACCTCCCCAGAGTGCTCTTGAGGTTGTGTGCATAAGGAAGCATTGCTGGGAGAGGAGCATTAAGTGGTTTTTCCACCAGTCTTGGAAGACAGGCTGGACTCCTGGAGGGACCATGTCCTCCCCTCTGCTGCTCCCCACAGTGCTGCTTTTCCAGGTGTGCTGACACAGGAGTGGGCAGAAAATAGCAAAGGCTCGAAAGTAAGAATTAAGGCGTGATTAATAGAGCACGTGTGTGTGCAGTGTGCCTGCATGCTGGAGGGAGTGTGGACGTGGTGCAGTGGGTGATGGGTTGCAGTGTGTGCAACGGTGTATGGACACAGCAGGAGAAATTCCCAGGCAGTGCAGCCGCGTGTGTGGAGAGCGCCCAGCCTGAGGGTGCTCTAGCATCAGGCAGCGTTACCCTGGGTACGAGCTGCAGCATGGGAGCTGTAGCAAGGAAGGGGTTGAGTAGAGCTCTCAATCTCACTGCAGCAGAGTATCCCTGAGCAGGTGATTGATCCCAGCATTAAAGGGTCTGGGGATGTGAGCCCTTGTCTCCCTGCTCACCCTTCTGCTCCCTGACTTGTCTCCAGCTGTGCAGCAAATACAAGCCAGTCCACTTGGATAGCAACTTTGAAGTGTGAATTTCAAACACACTCTCTGTCCTCGTCCCCTCTCCCATGTCTGATGGGATGCACAGGGAGCAGCAGGAACACCAGGCACATGAAACAGCCCTGTTCAAAGCCTGGCACTGCAGCTTCCACTTGCAAGTTAAGTTTGCAGGCAATTACCAGTTGGTGTTTCCTACCTTTGCTCCCGGCCTTTTCCCTTGAAAGCCGCCTGCTCTCTGTTCTGCTTTTAGGGGAAGAGCCTGGCACCAGAGCAGACACAAACACCAGAGCACACAGACACTGTTGGGCTGGGCTCCTGCCTACAGGTTAAGGTGGGCGATGCTACAGCCCTCCTGTGCCCCCTCCTGTGGTCCCCATGGCTCCAAATCCACACTTGGCTCACACCAAGCCACAGCTGAAGACTGAGGAAGAGAAGCTTTCTGTGTAGGGGGCAAAGCAAGACAGCAGCACTTTGGCCCCTCACTCATGTGGAGGAGATCATACCCAAGCCCTTTTTTCCCTCCAGCTGTATTTTGGCTAGAAGGGTGCAGTGGGGATGCATCCTGTGCTGGATCCTAGGGTGCTGCAGGATGCTGGCGTGCTCAGCCAGAGCTGCAGCTGTGTGTGCAGGGGGAGGATCCTTCCTTGCACGAGGCAGAGGCAAGACAGCGCCTGTAAATTCGACTTCACAAGACATCAAATGTACTGTGGTGGGATGGAAATTGGCTCTTCAAGTGCCTTTCTTAGGCACAGAGCAGCTCCTGGCTCCTGCTCCCCCCTCAGCGAGTGGATGGGCTGATAATATGAGGAAGTGCCTCCCCCCCTTCAAGCCACTGTGCCTGGGATCTCATCTCCAGGATCACTGACAATTTGCATTAATGTTTGCCTAACTAACCAGGAGCCCTCTTACATCCTAATCGCCTTTGCTGGGGGGCTCACATGGCTCATGGGGGCAGCAGGACTGGCAGAGGCATTTCTGGGCTGTCTCCTTTGTGCTTCAGCAGTCTCCAACCCTCAGAAAAAAAAAAAATCCTTTGCCAGAAGACTGGGCCCTTTTCCCAAATTACTTGAAATTATGTCCTGGATTTCTGTTCAGCCGGGTCCCTGCATTGTTCCTGAGCAGGATTTCAGTGTGGGAGCTGGCTAATTTGCAGTATTTTACATATGTAATATGTTGTCAGAAATGCTTTTAAATGCCTATAATATTTAATTAGGAGGCAGATTTCAGCATATTAGGCAGGAATGGGGCTGTCTAATTACTTATTGATGATTTCATATCCATGAAGGTAATTAAGTAAAAGCTGGAGGCAAGCTCCCGTGTATGAATCCACCCCATTTTGGGGCTGTTCTGGGATGCAGCAGGGTTGTGCTGGTTGTCTGGCATTGGAGCAGCTTGTACCTACCCAGGGCTGCTGCAGGGCTTTTTCCCTCCATGAGAGTCATTCTGCATGTCAGGAATGCCCAGCCCACAGTCCCAGCTGCAGGACATCTCCCACCTTGGTCACATGTCCAGCCTCCTCTGGCAGGGCTCTAACATCTTCTGGGGCCTGTGACATGCTTGTCTCTCAAACCTGGTATTTTTGGTCTCAAAACTGATCTGGAATCTGACAAAACATGAATCATCCAAGAGATGTAAGAGCGGGCAGAGTCCTGGGCACACCAGAGTGTATTTTTAGACAGCACGTGTTGGAATTTGACTGTTTCATAGGGAAAAAAGGAGGTTTTCAGATCTGAGTTCTCTGGCCATGGTGGGAGGCCCCACTACTGGCTCTGCATTGCATTGCCAGCCTTCCCAGAGCAGCACAGGAAGGAGGATAAGGTCAGGCTATGCTGCACAGCCCCTGCTGGACTCTGCCATCGCAGTGGACCACACTGGGGGTCCAAGCTCTGCATGTCTTCGTGAGTCCCATTATGCACTGCTGGGAGCTCATGGCATGGGCATGCACATGCAAACAGGATTGGCACCTCACCCATCTTTTGGCCCCAGACAGCAGCCATGGGTCCTGCTGCACCTGGAGCCAGTCATTGGGGCACTTCCAGGAGCATGGGTGTCTCTGGGGACACCAGCACCCCCAAAGCTGCATCTGTAGCCCAGCCATGCTGCCATGTCCTTACACTGATGCCAGTGATGATGACTCATATTCCTCTCCAGGCTGCCCTGAGATGGCTCCTGCTGCATCTGGTGGCAGGATCCCAGTCTGTAATGCCCCCACTGTGAGATAGGCACCCACCTCCCTCCAAAGGGGCTGATAATCAGCCCAGCTGCACTGGTCTGGGTCTTTTCCCCTCTGTGGGGTTTGCAGCCAGGACCCCACTGTTCGGGAGATTTCATTCTCCTTTTTATCTTGGCGGTTGGAAGCCGGGGAGCTGATAATGATGAAGGAGTGTAAATGTCAGCAGGAAACCAGCTTCAATCAGAACTGTTAAAAATAAACCCGCCATGCCTGCTCTGGCAGGGGTAATCAGCTTCTGCAGCTCCTCTCCCCAGGTCCTAGAGCACGAGCTGCAGCCTTGCCAGCAGTGCCAGGACACCTGAGCAGCCGTGCTGGAGGCTGGCTACAACCTTGGCAGCTCCAGCCCTGGCCAGCACCTCCCCTGGAGATATGAGGAGCAACTCCCCAAGCTGAGCTGGGTGAAGGGTCCCATCCCCTCTTCCCAGGCAATACCCTGACTCTCCCCTCTGAGGAGTTCTCTGCAATCCTGGCTGCTCTTGAGCTCAATCAGGCTGTGGCAGGAGATGTGGACATGCAGGTAACACAGCCCCCAGCTGTTAAGGCACATCCACAGGGCAGAGTCAGCCATGGGCTCTTGGGGTCACAGAGCTGCTGTCCCCACTGTAAGTCAGATGCACTTGGAACAAAGACAGGACACTGTTAACCTCAAAGATAATTAACCTCAGGGCAGTTTTGAAAAGGGGTATGGGGCTGCACCATCATTTGAACTTTAATATGGAGATTGAAGATCTGTGTGAGATCTTTAGGTGCCCAGACTCAGGGCCAGGACTTTCCAGTCTGTGCCTTGTGGTTGGGTGCTGCTGTTGGGCTTGATACTCCTCCAAGGCTCCATGCATGTGTGGATCAGGGAAAGGGAGGAGCACCCAGACGTGCCTCCAGCAACTCATTTCTGCCTCTCCAAAACAAGGAGGGGCTGTTATTCCACAGCACAGGCAGGTCCATGGGGTGGGAGCTGCAGCTGTACTAATTACCTGCAGGCAGAGGCTTCCTCAGACCTGTGGTGTGGTTTTGTGCCAGGGGCTCTTCAAAGAGCAGCTCTGTGGAGAGAAGCCTTGTGGGCTAGGATGCTGCTCCAGTTCCCTGTGGCATGGCCATGGACTGGGTGCTGCTCTCCCAAACCCCTCCCCAGAGCAAATGTTACTGGGACAAGGGCAGCCCCAGTTTGGTCCAGCCTTGTAGCAGGGCTTTGCTGCCTGCCTTCCAGCAATTCTTATCTTGGCTTTGATGTATGTCACACGAGATGGAGTCTCTTTATCTGCCTGTTGGGTTTTCCCTGTAAGTGTGTCCCTGTGTTTGATTCCCACACTCGGGTGCTCTTGCAGCTCTGCTGTTTCCCATCTGCCTTTCCTTCTCCTGTCCTGGCTGTTTCCTCCCAGCCCTGTGTAAAATCACATCTCTTTTACCAGCTGTTGGGCATGATTTGAAATGTCCCACTGGCTCCACCCTGGCTGCCTTTCACCCTGCAATGCATCTCCCACTTCTCATCCCACTGCCAGCCTCTCCCAAGTGCTTTCAGGAAGCCCCAGGCTATGAGACATAAGAGTTTTACCTGTCTGAGTGCTAGGGCCAAACATGAGGAGTGTGAAGAGCGCTCAGTCATGTCAGGGCATCTCACCAAGTTCTCCAGCTGTCTTGCAAGGTTCGGCTTCGGTTTCAGAACATCCTCCAGCCCACAGGGAGTTTGTTTGCTTTAGCTCTTCTTAAACCTGGGCGCAGTTGCTGTCCCAGGACGTGTAAAGCTGAGGAGCAGCATCACAGATCCACAGTGTCGCTTCTTGGCTCACCAGGATCTGGGACAGATCTGGGACAGCCGGGATGCAATTCTCAGCTTGGCTCAGCCTCATTCACACCTCGGAGGAATCCAGGAGGGCTGGCAGGGCTGGCTTCACACTTATTAGCAATTAAAAGCCTCAGAGCCTGGGAGTCAATTAGCTCTGGGCTCTGCAGTGCTGCAAACCCAGGGGATGAGCTTACTAACGAGAGCTGCAGCCAACTCCCCACAGGGCTCAGGGCTGGCTCACCAGAAGAGCTATTTGCTTTTTCATTTACACCTTGGATGAGTGTTGCAGCATGGAGTTTGGGGAATCTTCTCAGGTGTGAGCTGCCAGGCAGGGAGCACACTCTGCTTGGTGGAGGATGTAAGGCTTCGTGGCAGGCAGAGCTGGAGCCTGGCACTTCTCAGGGCATGGCACAGGCATGCATGGAGTTGTGATGGGGACTGACCTTGTCCTAACTGTCACAGAGCTACATGGGAGGGTCTTGTGGCACACTGCTGTCTGCTGGAGGTAGAACCACACATGGTCTAGCAAATCCCTGCCACCACCTGCAGCTCGCTCTGTCCCAAGCTCTGGAGCTGCTGGGCTACTCTGATTTGCTGGACATCCTGGAACATGTGGGTCTGTGAGTGCTGAGGTACTACACTCTGGGCAGGAGTTTCCCTCTGCAGGGTTTGGGGGGCCTGGTGTGCAGCCCTGGGAAAAGGAACATCTCTGTGCCTTTTATTTGCAGTGTGCAGGGAACTTGCTTGAAATGAGCCAGGGTATGCAGATGTGAAGCAGATAGGTGGACAGGCTGGAGGGTAGTGTGGGAGCTGGAAAAACATGCTTTGATGGAGGGTTTATGCAGGGATTTCCCATGACTAGAGGGTAAGACAGAAGCAAAAACATGAAAAGAGGGAGGAGAAAAGATGTGCTGAACATCAGGGCTAAGGGGACGTGGAGGTGGTGAGAAGCAGGGATGCAGAAAAGCAGGAGGCTGTGCCAGTGGCTGGGTGCCTTGGCTCCCAGTGGCAGTGGGAGACAGAGGCTGTGAGCCAGGCAGGTGCATTTTTTACACTCAGTGTCCAGCCAGACACTTGCTGGAGGAACAAACCCTCACCCAGCAGACAGTGGGAACTGGGGTAGATGTGTCAGGCACAGAGCAGGTCCTTTTGCAGAAAGTGACAGGCTGGCTGCTCCCACAGGTGGGTTGCTCAGCCTGGGCTCTGCCAGTCCACAGGGCACTGGACACAGAAGGTGCTGTGGCTCTCTCAAGGCACTTTGGGATGTGGGGGAGCTGATGGCAATGCCTTAGCCTCGTGTTGGCTCCCTTTCCCGCCGATAACGAGGTTGCAGGAACAAAGGGACGCTGTGGGGAGGGGGCGGTGACAGGCACGCAGGGTTTGCAGCTTGTTATTTCACTTGTGTTTCCATTAAAGCTGCTGCTTTTAACTTGTTTCAATCTCTGAAGAGGCTCCAGGGTGTGTAGCAGATGCTTTATTCCCCCTCCCTCCCACCCTCCCTCTTTTCCTTGGCCAGCTCCGCTTGTTCCCATAGCATCCCCCTTCCCACGAGGCCGAGTCCCGCAGCTCTGGCATTGCAGTGCAGCCCACGCAGGAGCCGATCCTTGCTGGAGCTGGACCAGAGCCACTGCACAGGCATTGCCCTGGCAGAGAGCTGCTCAGCAAAGCCCACCTCATGCAAGTGCCCTCCCGGCACAGATCATCCCACTTCCCCAGTGTCCACACGTGGGGCTGCTGGTGTTACCTGTGGTGCATGGACCCACGTGCCTCAGCATCCCTGGGGCGTCCCCTCAGCCCACACTGACACTGTGGTGGCACCCTTGGTGAGAGTCAATTGCTGGTGCTCGGGTAAAGGCAGCGGGTCATGGCATGGGTCAGCAGTGTCCTTTGAAGCCACTGAGATTTATGCATGCCCTGAAATGTTTTGCTAAATCAACACCACCACACTGGGGCTGGGACTCCTCTCACTAACTGTTGCCATGAGCATATGTTGTCTTTTACACATGCTCTGCTCGTCTGTCCAAGCAACAAACCTCTCCAGCTTTTATGTTTTTGGAAGCATCTGCATCTCCTGGGAGGGAAGGAACCAGGGCCAGAGCCTGGGGTCAGCACGGCACTTTGGGAAGCATGGGGAAGGCAGGGTAGTACGCATGAAGCATTGCTCCCTGCTCTATTCACTACACTTTACTGTGAGGATGCAGTGGACAGGCAGAATTTGTTGATAGGGCTTGTGTCACTGAGATCTGTGGTCTAAGACACTCAGCACATCGTGGTGTCAAGCTGTGTTTTCCCTTGCTGCAGCAAAGTCTCGTTTTGTCCTTATATATAAGGCTTGGCAAGGAGGAGCTCTGATTCACTGCTTTCACTGGTACTTAGAAAATAATAAGAAAATAAATATTATGAGAAACTTCAGGTGAGATTAGAGTCAGCTCTCCTGATGGAAGTGATTATTTATTCTCACTTGAACCACAGTGGATATGACCTGGTGCCAAGAGATGCTGAGGATGCTGGTTCCTTCGGGAGGACTGTCCCATGGCCTGGAATGGTATCAGCCACTATAGACAGTGTGTGAGCAGGTGATGATGTGGATACACAGCCCTTGCACAGGGAAAGGGACACTCAGGGCTGGGCAGCCTGTGTGATTCAGAGCATGGGGAACCCCGTATCTTGCAGGTGGGGACATGAGCCCTGCTTTCCAGCAGGAATGGGGTAGAGATATGCAGGTAAGGGCATACAGAGGCCAACCCCCCATCTCACTGAGGAGCAATGAGCCTTGCACAGGGCAGGAGAGGTCAGTGGTGACTTTCAGGCTGGTGTGGTGACTAGTATGGCTGGATGTCTTAATCTCTAGGACCCCTGTAGGGACATCACCCTATCTTTGCACGGTGCTTTGCTGTGCCACAGAGATGTCTCTTGTGCTGAATTTGGTTGCTGCCAGCATCCTTGTCCCCTCTGTCTGTGCTGTCCCTGCTCCATGCACCCTCTCATAGTACCCATCAAGGCTGTGTGGGTTGGGAGGCAGTTTCTGTGGCTGCAGGTTGCAGTCTCCCCCAGCTCTGCGGGCTGTGGCAACCAGAGCTAGGAGGATAATGAGATCTTAATAGTCCAATTATATCCCATCGATTTACTCAGCACGTAATTGTTGGCGGCTGGGGCTGCCTGAGGAACAGCTCCACTCCGGCTGCCAGCGGGGAGGGCTGTGCCACCCCGCCCAGCCTGGGATGCTCCTCACAGCAACCAGCTGTTCCCCCTTGAACCCCTGTAGGAGCAGTGCCTCCCTCCCCCGCTTCCAACTCACTGTCCTCCCCCTTCCAGGAGGGGCAGTGACAAGAGTGACAGGCAGAGATTGGAGCAGGGACCCTGGTACCCCTGCCCTGGCTGGACATTCCAGCATCAGGCTGATCCCAGGCTGACGTCCCCCATACTGCCCTGGGGAGCAGAGAGGTTGTGCATCTCTGCCTGCCACTAAAACAGGCTGACAGAAGTGACTCCTGGTGGGTGGCAGTCCCTGCCAGCAGAGCAGTGGTGGAGCTGTTGTCCATGCAGCCTGCACTGGGCAGTGCGGTGCTACCAGAGGTGTGCCCAGCTGGTCTCCTGGCAGCAGGAATCAGCTCCCAAGTATTCACCTGCAGGTGTTCTTGCCACAGCAAGGCTTGGCAGGTGCATCTCTGCACTTGTTAATTTTCCTTTTGAGCTGGTTGTGGCTGAGAGACCCATGGACTTCTGGAGGATTAACTCTTAGCTGTGATGTTAAGCTTGCTTCCGTGATTGTGTAGGTCATCCCTTGTTCTAGTATTGTGAAAAGCAGTAAATAATATTCCTTTTCCCCCATACCCTGCTGCTTTGGACCCTGTCCCATTCCCTCCCATTTCCCCTTCTGGTTCCCGCCAAAGCGCCTTTTCCAGAAACCCCAGCATGTTTTTCCTGAGTGGCAGGGGCTCACACTGAGCTCACCTTGCTACACTTTGGCTTGTTTGTAACCTGTGCATGGGGCTCTGCCATCCCACCTTGTCCTGTGCAAAGGCCCTCAGCCCCCCCGGGCCGGGGTTGCAGTACGTGGCAGGCAGTAGCAGGCAGCAGAGAGGCTGTGACCTTGGGGACAGTAGAGTGAGATGGGCTGGGGGCAGCGGGAGCTCTGTCTCATCTCCCTTGGCCAGGATGGAGTGGTGCCAGCAGCTGGGCCAGTGGAGCCCATTAAAAATCAGTGTGACCAAATAATGTTGGGAGCATGCCACAGGAGCCTGAACCTGAGACAGGGCTATGGGGCCCTGCTCACACTGGCACTGGGGACTGGGGCAGGTCACACAGTGGACAGAATTCTGCCTGGCTGCCCTGGCATCCTGCTAATGTAGCTATGGGGTGGCTGCTCCCCAACTCCAGCAAGCAGTTCCCTTTGGGACACTCCTCCTTGGACACTGAGTCTTTGCTGCACTGGGGGCTTGTGTGCATCACCTCGGGTGGATTGTGTAGCCAAATGGGGGATTGTGGACATGTGGGTAACACTTCCTCCAGCACAGGGCTGCAGGTGCTGACGCTGGCACAAGCAGTGGGTGCAGCAGCTCCTGCCCTGAAGTGGCAACAGGGAGTGCAGAACCCCTGGGGGACTCCGGGCTACTAATGCAAGTGATGATTAGTCTATTGATTTTTTTGTAATGCAGGAGTCTTACTGTCCCTTCAGCTCACCCCTTGTCACCTGTCAGGCAGTGAAGGTGGTGGTGTGAACAGCTGTCAGGCCTGTCTATGCTCATCCCTCTGCCCTGGACAGGCTGTGCTGCGACAGACAGCGTGTGCGGGGTGATCTGAGAGACACCGGGTTGCTTAATAGCTGCTGGTGCCACAGTCCTTGCTGGGGAAATGCCATTTGTGCTCTGGAATAGCACGGAGGTGAGGCTGGGATCCAGGAAGCACTCGTTCCAGCATGAAACACTGTTGCTCCACAGGGCTGGTGGCTTTGGTTGCCTTATCTGCTGGAGGCTGCTCTGTGGTTGCTGTGGCTGAGCTGGTGCCTGCAGTGACTGGTGTCTGCACTGGTGGAGCCAGGCTGCTGCAGCAGTGCCTGGTCTGTGAGCCAGGGGCATGCAATGTCATGCATTTTCATTGTGGGAGCTGTGGGCTGGCAGAGGCTGAAGCCCCCATAGTGCGTTTCCAGCATGAATGCTGAGGAGGAAACAAGGTGAAGAAAGGAGCAGCCCCCTGCACTTCACCTACCTGGAGTCAGCACTGCTCCCGGGCATGCGGGCACTGCCAGTGGAAGGTCACTTACCTGCCAGTGTGGCTCGGCAGCCCTCGCCGGCGTGCCTGGTTCATGACACGGGCTGCAGCTTTGGCCTGGACAAGGTGCCCGCGTGGCTGCTGACACCGGGCAGGACGGACCTCTGCACCACGGCCGGAGCCAGCCCGGCGGCCGCTGCCAAGCCGGGCTGCCTGGCGAGGGCA
>WEIU01022417.1:389663-463972 GCA_013389925.1 Aegithalos caudatus
GTTGGCTCCCGCCGCCGAGCCCCTGCCAGCCCCCGGGAGCCGCGTCCGCGCCTGGCTCCTCGCCGAGGCTCCCCGGGAACCGGTGGCAGCGGGATGGGGCTGTGCTGCCAGGAGAAGCAGCGCCTCGGCACCTCCTGACGCGCTACAGATACCGCGCCGACAGCCGTCACACACACAAATGGGGCAGAGCAGCCGGTGTAAGATCCGAATTGGGAAGCTCTTGAAATCCGATCGCTGACCACCGCTATCCCTCTCACTGCCCAGCCAGGGAGGACTTGCGTGGATATAGTCTGGCCGCGAGGCTTTGTGGGTGCCTGCCTTCTTGCCATCACACAGCTGTGGGTTGCAGCTGGCTGCTGCTGTTGTACAGGCATCTGCTGGGTCAGAAATCCATGTGGGAGCTGAGCCTGGTGACAGAGGTGTCCTCCATCACCTCCTCACCCCTTGTTACACTCCCTCTTTTGCATTCCTGGGACTGCCTCTGTACCTTGTGCTGTGCAAGGACAAACTCCAGCTGCATGGTCCTCTGGGACCATGGCACAGGGATGGGAGGACAGTGGCACTGTGAATGGGCTGTCTGTTTGGTAAATGCCTGGATCGAGTAGCCACGAACTCTAAAACTTGGAGCTTTAGGACAATACCTGAAAGTGAAACCAGATAAGACAGTGAGGGTGACTGTGACAACTCCCCATCCTTCAGCTGGTCCCCAGGGGGGCTGTCAGACCTGCCGGTGGTGCTGGTGGTCACCGCTGCAAGCTGGCACTCCACGTGCCGTGGCAGTGACACTCGTGTGTTTGGCGCGGTGTGAGGCGGCACCGATGCAGCCACTGCGGGCGCTGTGAGCGGCACGGCGGAGCGAGGAGAAGCCGTGCCATCTGCTGTTTCTTCTGCGCCAAAGTGTAAAGCAAACATAGCTGGGAGCTACGAAACACCAGGAGGGAAGGGGCCATGCCTTGTTCCAACGCCGGGGCCCAAGGATTCCACAGGCAAAGCATGTGTTTGTCCTGGTGTCGTCAGCTGTGTAACCGTGCAATGTAATCTAAGCCCAGTGCCGGAGCCTTGCTGAAACCCTCGCATCCAGCGTCTGTCCCTCTTGGCTTCCGTACCCCCAACGGCAGCACTTCATGGGTGACTGTCACAAAAAGCTGTGAAGGGGAGAAGCCTCGCAAAGTCAGTTGCAACCTTCTAGCAGCATTTCCCTCACAAGCTGTAAATGAGCAGCTTGGAGACAGACGCTTGGGTTTACTCCCTGGGCACACTGGGACTCCCATGTGCTCCGTGCAGAGAAATGGGAAAAAGCTTTCCATGGGGGAACCAAAGTGCAGACAGCACCTGCCTGGGCAGGCAGTGCCAGAGCTGGGAGAGAGGTGCAGAGCATGGAAGTGTGGTGCTCACCTCTGTGACAGGTATAATGTTGGAGGACAGGCAGCTGCCAAGAAGGAATGTGGTGTGTTGAATGCTTTGCTAGGAAGAGTGGTGAACTGCACCTGGAGGGTTCATAGAATCATAGTATGGTTTGGGTTGGAAGAGATTTTGAAGATCATATGGTTCAAACCCCTGGCCATGGGCAGGGATGGTACCCACTAGATAAGATTGCTCAGTGCCCCATCCAACCTAGCCTTGAACACTTCCAGGGATGGGGTATCCACAAGTTGTTTGGACAACCTGCTCCAGTGGCTCACTATCCTCACAGTAAAGAATTTCTTCCTTACATCTAATTTAAAGCTTTGCTCTTTTAGTTTAAAACTGTTCCTTCATCACTGTCTGTCCATGTAAAAAAGTTGCTCTCTTTTCCAAAGAGTTTTCTAAGGGATTCCTTCTGGAAGCTAAAAGAGAAAAGCAGATTTTTCTCTTTTCTCAGATAAAGCAGTGCTATCTTTTTCTGAAAGGTCAGTGCAATTCCTAGGGGTCCCCAGGCTCATCACATCCCCAACACAGTGTGAGGAGGAGATGTTTGTATTTGAAGGAGTGCTGGGGAATTGGAGGCTGCTGCAGGTGTCTGGTCCTTTCCCTTTGTGGACAGGGTGAGGGGGCCATGATCCCTCGTGGGTGGGTCGGGCCGGAGTTCTGGGAATAGCTGGAGCACTCGGGGCAGGCAGCACGAACAGGGCAGGCAGCGCAGGCAGGCAGGGCAGCCTGGCAGTGCCGCCATGTGGGTTGCTGCGAAACTGCGCCTGCTGCTCGCAGAGGGGCTGGGCTTGTCCTTCTCCAGGAGCCTCGGCAGTTCCTGAGGCAGCATCTCCCTTCCATTGCCCAATGCTGCCTTGCCAGCAGGGTTTGATTTCCCAGGAACGACCCAAAGTGATGCACAAACTGTGCAAGAGGCAGGGGCTGGTGCATCTCACTGGGATGTATAGCACCTCCCTGGTGGCTGGGCATCCCACTGGAGGGCTAGGCAAGCCCACTGTCCTTTTGTTTTCCTTTTCCTAATGTATCTGTGCAAGTAATGCTGGTGCTTCCCTCTGGCAACATTTCCTCATTGTGGCAGTGAAGCTTTCAGCCAGGATGAAGTTCCAGTTTGGAGACCTCCAGGTGGTTTGTAAGCAGCTTGTGCCTATTTATTGAGCACACCTTTTGGAGGAAATGAGGGCATGGGGAGAAAGGTGGATGCTGTGCCTCCATCCTGACCCAGTCCAGCTGTAGGGTATCAAGACCAAACAGGCTTTGTTATGTTGAAGCAGAGCTGGTGAGCACTATATGTGAAATACTGACATGTATGGACACCCTAAACCACCTCTTGGGCCTGGGATGGGGGTGTCTGTGTGGCCTGTGTAATTCTGGGGACATTTAATCTGTGCAGGATACCCTGGTCCTCCTCCTCATTGACCCATGAACTTGCATAGGGAAAATGCTATGTTGTGCCTCAGTTTCCCTCTGCCAGGAAAGAGATGGGAACTTGACCTCCTGCCCCAGGGATGGCTGGAGCAGGGTTGTGCTGGCACCCCGGGATGGGAGCAGGCAAAGCAGTTGCCAGCTAAGTTCAGAGGAGCTGCTGACTATTAGGGTGGGGGAGGGAATGGCTCTTTGGGAGCCATGGAGAAGAAATTTTAAAAAAACAGGTCTTCCCACAGCTGAGCCATTCCACCCAGACTCTACTTGCAGTGAGATTTGTGGTCTTCATGGTCTTTAAAAGCCAGCCCAGGCATGGTGGGAGATCTGACCTGCTGCCAGCCCTGCAACACAGAGCCCTTGCTGGCTTGGCATGCCCTGGCATTGCAGAGCAGGTGATTACACAGACAGTACCCTGCAGTGATGAAGTAAATAATGACCCGATTATTTGTGCCCTCTGAAGCACAGGTCAGGCTCCATGGGAATGCCTCCTGGAGCCACTAAGTGTAATTACCAGTTAATCAGCAGGGACCTGTAATTATAGCAGTCAGAGAGTATTTAAGTGTGGAGGGTTTTCCCAGAGCTGTGCCAGTCAGCTCTGCTTGTCAGAGCCAGGGACTGCAGTGTCCAGGGAGCCCCAGTCAATTTGAACCACCATAAATGGAGTCAGACTTGCCTCAGGACAGCAGAACAGTGGTCAGCCAAGGACCTGGAGCCAAATTACAGTTTGTCCGAGTCCCTGAGGGATCAATGAGTACCAGGGCGTGCCCCTGCCTGTGGATGCCCTGCTCCCATGGGACATCATGCTTTGCAGGCACTGCCCATTTGCCTTCTTGCCTCTTTCTTCTGCAGGGATCTGAGTGAGAACTTCATCCAGGCCATCCCCAGGAAAGCGTTCCGTGGGGCCACCGACCTCAAGAACCTGTGAGTCCTGGCAGTGTTGGGCATGAGGGAATTTGGGGTCAGATCCAGTGACAGCAGGCAGCAGAAGTGATCAGAAAGATTGATTGCTGTCTGCCTGGGCTGTCCCAACAATTCTCCTTTTTTTCCCCTTTCTCTTGCAGGCAACTGGACAAGAACCAGATCAGCTGCATTGAGGATGGGGCTTTCCGTGCCTTGCGGGGGCTGGAGGTCCTGTAAGTGACTGGGGATAGGCTGGAGCCTCCAGTCTGCCACCCCATGCAGGATGAGGGTGTCCTCAGGTGTCCCCACTCACTGGGGTGCTGCAGGGACATCCCCAGAATGCCATTTCTCCCTTGGCTTAAGCAGGGGCTGACCAGGGTTCTGGTAAAGCTGGTGCAGAGCTGTGCTCCAGTGCTTGATTGTGCCCCAGGGGGCCACCTGGGAGCCACTGGCTGTGGAGAGGAGAAGCCTGGCAAGGACAGCAAGTCCTGCTGGGCATTCAGGCTGTCCCCACCCTGTAGTTCTCCATCCATTCACTCTGTGCTAGGTTGCTCCCTGGGGTTAGTGCTACCTAGAGCATCTCCTGTTCGTATTTACAGCCTGTCTGCCCTGACCTTCCCTTCTTTGTCTCCCTGCAGGACCCTGAATAACAACAATATCACTTCAATTCCTGTGTCCAGCTTCAACCACATGCCCAAGTTGCGGACGTTGTGAGTGCCAGGGCCGTGGTGGTGGTGGGAGTGACCTCCTAGGCTAGAGTGAGATGTCCCCAGCTCTGCTGCTGGTGGCTAGTAGTACTGGGACAGCACCATGGTGAGGGAATGGAGGGGACACCCCTGCAGAGCATCCCCAAGTACTGCCAAGCAAGGTGGCCTTGGCAACTGTCACAGATGCTCTTAGGCCCCTCTGTATCTCCCTCTGAATCCCCCCAGCCTTTGGGGTGAGCCAGGCTGGGGCATTCAGAGGGCAGTGGGGTGGGCAGGAGCTGTCCTGTGGCTGCTGACTGCTCCATCCATCCGCCTGCAGCCGTCTGCATTCCAACCATCTCTTCTGTGACTGCCACCTGGCCTGGCTGTCACAGTGGCTGCGCCAGCGCCCCACCATCGGGCTCTTCACCCAGTGCGCTGCTCCTGCCCAGCTTCGTGGCCTCAACGTGGCTGAGATCCAAAAGAATGAGTTCAGCTGCTCTGGTGAGGGGGCAGGGGATGTGGTGGGTTCCAGGGCAGGGACATGGGCCAGGGGAACAAGTCTTGTGCCACCAATGCAGCCCATCTTCACTCCCTGCCATGTGCCGCAGCTCAGGACCTCAGAACCCATGCTGTCGGTTCACCTCAGGGCAGCACAGTCCCTGGTGTGGGGACAATATGGGGACAATGTCACCTTATCGGTGTGACAGTACCTCAGTCTGTGCCTTTGGAGCTTTGGCACAGGGTTGGGGTGCACCAAGAGCTTATGCACCCACTCAAGGGTGACATGAGCTGTCCCCTGGATGCTGAGCTGTCACCAGGGTCCCTTCTTCAGGGTGCTGCCACACACTGGCCTGAGCCAGTCCTTTGCAATTCCAACACTGGCTGCTTCCCTGGCAGGACAAACGGACTCAGCACACGCCCAGCTCTGCAGCTTGTCCTCTGGCTCCTGCCCAGCCATGTGCACGTGCAGCAATGGCATCGTGGACTGTCGGGGCAAGGGGCTGACAGCCATCCCTGCCAACCTGCCTGAGACCATGACAGAGATGTGAGTATGGCTCCGCACCATCACCAGCGGGCTCTGGGTGGATCAAGATGTTGGGAACACAGGAGCAAGCCCCGCAGCCACTCTGTAGGGCAGCAGGCCTTCCTTACCCTTCTCGCACACTGCCCAGATTTAGCCCTGGATTTAGCTGCATTAAAAATGTAAATAGAGAAATAATCTCCTTAGAGGAATCCAATTATGGTGCAAAGCCCCTGCTGGGACAGTGCACAAAGCATGTGGGAGGCAGCAGGCACCCCCAAACCCGAGGGGCTGTGGGGGAGAGGTGCTTCTTCCACCCCAGCCACCACCGTTTCCCTGGTCATGGCACCTCTCCCTGGTGGAGAAAGCTCCAACCATAGGATGCAAGTTGTCTCTGGGCAGAATATTTCCACTCCTGTGGGGTAACTTACTGTGACCTTAGGGGTCCTGCATGCCCAGCTCTGTCAGTGGGATTTGGCCAGCCCTAGAGCCCTCATCTCTCCTATTTTCTTTGCAGACGTCTGGAACTCAACGGCATCAAGTCCATCCCTCCAGGGGCCTTCTCCCCCTACAAGAAGCTGCGGAGGATGTAAGTGTGCAGCCTCTACCAGCTCACCCTGAGCCCCAACACCCTTCACCCTGCTGGCCACTGCCAAGAGCTGACAGACATGGGGGCACCTGCTGTGACACGGGTGCCCCATATGGCAGCACTAGGAGGGGGTCTTGGATAACCCCAGCTCTATATATTGGATGTTGGGGGTGGTCCCCTGGAACTAGCAGAAGGATGAGGACATGGGACAAGAGAAGAGGGGACCAGGCCACCTTCTCCCTTTGGGTTTCAGAGACCTGAGCAACAACCAGATCTCGGAGATCGCCCCTGACGCCTTCCAGGGGCTGCGCTCGCTCAACTCTTTGTAAGTGCCTACACTGATGAGGGTGGGATGGGGTGGATGCTGTACCGCCTAACCATGGCCCACACCCTCCTCCCCATCTCTCTCACACCAGCCTTTTTTTCCCAGGGTGCTGTATGGCAACAAGATCACAGACCTCCCTAAGGGTGTCTTTGGAGGACTTTTTGCCCTGCAACTGCTGTAAGGCACCAGTGGCTTTGTGGGATGCTATTCAGGAACATAGGGAAGCAATAATGAGGTCCCTAGCACCCATGGTGTAGTGAAGGGGTGTCCCCAGACTCACATCCCTCCCTCCCTGCCAGGCTTCTCAATGCCAACAAGATCAACTGTGTACGGGCAGATGCCTTCCAGGACCTGCAGAACCTCTCACTGCTCTCACTCTATGACAACAAGATCCAGAGCCTGGCCAAAGGCACGTTCACCTCCCTGCGGGCCATCCAGACTCTGTGAGTGTGCCTGGGCAGGCAAGTCTCTGGAGGAAAAGCATCTCCAGGGCTGGAGCTGGTGATCATCCTCTGCTCCTGGTGGTGTGTCACCCACTGTCCCTGGCAGCATGTCACCTACTGTTTCTGGCACAGGCACCTGGCCCAGAACCCTTTCATCTGTGACTGCAACCTGAAGTGGCTGGCGGATTTCCTCCGTGCCAACCCCGTGGAGACCAGTGGAGCCCGCTGTGCCAGCCCCCGGCGCTTGGCCAACAAGCGCATCGGGCAGATCAAGAGCAAGAAGTTCCGCTGCTCGGGTGAGAGCTGTCCCCAGCCCCGTCACAGGCGTCCTGTGGCATGGCCCTCCTCGGCCCTGCCCTCGCAGCCTGGTCTCTGTGCTCAGAGGGCTGATGTGCTTTATTTTTTGCAGCCAAAGAGCAGTATTTCATCCCAGGTGAGCAGAGGAGCCACACACGTGTGCGTGGGTGTGTGTGTGGTGCCCTTTTGGCCAGGCTGCCTGTGGGGATGTTGTGCCAGAGCCCCGTGGTCTGGCCCAGCAGAACCAGGCTTCATTTCCCAAGTGCTGGGTACCAGGATGTGCTGTGCCATTACCTGGATGGGCACAGAGGTGTCCCCAGGGTCCGGCTCTGTCTGCAAGAGGGTGCTTGGCAGTGCAGTGCCCCATGTACCCAGGACAAATATCTCTGTAGATAAGCTGCTTTAGGCATGGAGAGGAGTAATATGTGCACAGGGGCTGGAATGAGGGGAGCTGGGGAGGAAAATGAGATCAGGTGGGGATGTGGAAGGATCAGAGGGAAAGGGGGGAGGTGCAGTCCTCTGTGCCTCTGCCTGTGGGAGCCCACGCTGCCTTCACCATCACACAGGGACAGAGGATTACCAGCTGAACAGTGAATGCAACAGTGACGTGATCTGCCCCCCAAAATGCCGCTGTGAATCTGGTGTGGTCGAGTGCTCCAACCTGAAACTCACCAAGATCCCAGATCGCATTCCGCAGTCCACAGCTGAGCTGTAAGAGTCTCCTCTCTCACTCTGCCTTCCCTCCTGCAGCAGGCACCTTGCTGGCACTGGGGTTTGGCTTGGGGCTTGGGCTGTACCAGGCACTTTGCAACCATCTGAGCTCCCCTGCTGCCCACTCCAGGCGCCTGAACAACAATGAAATCTCCATCCTGGAGGCCACTGGCATTTTCAAGAAACTTCCACATCTGAAGAAAATGTGAGTATTGGGTAGCGCAGCTGTGTCAGGAGTGCCAAGGGCTGGGAAGGCACATGGGGGTCCTGATGCCAGGGAAGACTGGGGCATGAAATGGAGGGCATGTCCCAAACTGAGGGTCCTCTGGGCGACTGGCATCACGGGGTGCTTAGTGGGATCTGGGGGAGGCAGAGTTCAGGATGAGGTCATGGCAGAGCTCTCATCCCAGCCTGCTTTTCCTTCTTCACAGCAACCTCAGCAACAACAAGGTGTCAGAGATTGAGGATGGGGCATTTGAGGGGGCATCCTCTGTCAATGAGCTGCACCTCACTGTCAACCAGCTGGAGTCTGTGCGGAGCGGCATGTTCAGGGGCCTGGATGGGTTGAGGACACTGTGAGTCCCTTCTCCATGAGCACCCAGATGGGGACATCCTTACTCCTTGCCTCCCTGCAGGGCCGGCTCAGGATGCCTTGCCCACCAGCTGGCTGGATCCAGTGCTGGGGGGGCAGGTTTTTGCTGCTCAGGGACTTGCTCAGGCTCATTCTGCTGCCCAGCACTGAGGTGGGCACAGCCTGAGCACTGCTAAGGTGGGTTTCCCCCGTGGTGCCTGCCTGTGTCGTAGGTGCCCTTGTTCTCTTCCCTCTGCAGGATGCTGAGGAACAACCGCATCAGCTGCATCCACAACGACAGCTTCACGGGGCTGCGCAATGTCCGCCTGCTCTCCCTGTACGACAACCAGATCAGCACCATTGCACCAGGCGCCTTTGACACACTGCAGTCCCTCTCCACACTGTATGTCCTGGGCCCCAGGGGATGTCCCCAGCCCAGGTCCCCTTGCCTGGTGATTGTTCAGATGCTGCCCTTGTGCTCTTTCCCATGTTCAGGAACCTGCTCGCCAACCCCTTCAACTGCAACTGCCAGCTGGCCTGGCTGGGGGACTGGCTGCGCAAGAGGAAGATCGTGACAGGGAACCCTCGGTGCCAAAACCCCGACTTCCTCCGGCAGATCCCGCTCCAGGATGTGGCTTTCCCTGACTTCAGGTGTGAGGAAGGTAACTCATGGGCCCTGCAGTGCCAAGGGTGAGGGGAGACCAGGCTGCTCCTCCCAGGATGACACCGTGCTCCTTGTCCCTCACTGTCCTTGCAGCCAGGATGTGCCAGGGGCAAGGCAGTAGTTCAGGGGTCCCCATGAATGCCCTCCCCTAATGATACCAAAGTTTCCCTTCCTGGTACCCAGCCCTTGGGCGCTCACATAACCACACTGAAGCCAGAAGAGGAGTTTGCACTCACTGCACCTTGTGGCTCTTGTACGTAGGTGGGTCCATGCTGGAAAACGCCATACCCTGGGTGCTGACAGAAGCAGATGTGTAGGGAAAACCCACTGGGATTCATCCTGCTCCTTCCCACCTTCCCTTCTCAGCCTGGCACATTCACCAGAGCTGGCAGTGGGCAGATGGAGCAGACGGGGAATGTGCGTGGGGAGAAAAAACTCTTTTTATATATTTTTTTTAATTTAGAGCAGCTTTTGGGCCCTCTGGAAAATATTTACAAACAAATCATCCTTTCTTCTGCTTTCCCTCCTCCACCACATCAAATACTGAAGGGTTGCATCCTGTGCCTTTCCTAACAGTGCGAGATAGCGTACGGTTGTCCCAGGGATGCCTTTCCCGCAGGATTCCAGCATCACGGCAGGGAGAGGGAGCAATGCCACCTCCTCTGGCTGCTCAGCATGGGCTCTGCTTCATCTAACCTGTGTCTGGGAGATGGAGGCTATTTCAGGAGGATTTTCAGGGCTGAGCCCATTCTTCTGTGCCCTTATCTATGTTTTCCCTGTGACTGCATTTTTGGGTGAAAATCAGCAGCCCTGAGATGGCTGGTTGTATCCACATGAGTGGGCAGGTGATTTCTGGGTGCAGGAGCAATTCCTGCACTGCTAACTCCTGACTGCTCTTGCCTGCAACACCCTGCTTTGGAGGCAGGGAGGATGGTTGGCATGGGAGGGGAGCCATCCTAGGCAGACACAAGGCATTAAATCTGGCCTCACACAATGCCCAAGGGATGGACCCTGGTGACTTGGTGGCTTTCCATGCCTGGTGCAGGTAAGGAAGAGACCAGCTGCATCCCCCGGCCCCAGTGCCCGCAGGAATGCACCTGCCTCGACACAGTTGTCCGCTGCAGCAACAAGCACCTCAAGGCCCTGCCCAAGGGGATCCCCAAGAATGTCACAGAGCTGTGAGTAGTGGGCAGGTGCCCAAGCTCTCCCTCTAACCCTCCATCAACTTTACTCTGCGTGAGGGGCCTCTGCTGTGGGGTTGCAGGGCAGAGACTCCTGGGCTCCTCCCCACACCCCCATCCTGGCCTGGTAGTGGGAGTAGGACTCCACCCATCCAAGGTATCCTGTCCACCCCCAACACCAGCAAGTGTCTCAGCAAGAGTCTCTCTGATAATTCAGGGCTATCAAGGGTATTGTACAAGGGGTGTTGTCACCCAGCAGCTGAGACTCTTGTCTTTGGCTCTTGGGAGGGGACAGTGCAGGTCATCCACCCCCTGCAGCTGCGGTCCCCATGCAGCTCAGGGCTCTGTGGTTCTCAGGAGCCTGCCATCAGCAGCAGGGATGGGGGCACCCTGTCTTTGCCATTCCTTCTCACCACAGCTGCAGAGATGCCTTGGCAGCGCCAGCCTCAAGCACATGGGCAATGGGATGTGGTTTTCCTGGGGTGAGCAACCCATCAGCATGGGTGTCAGGGAGATATCCATGCAGCCATGCCAGAGCTGGAAGTGCAGGCTCTGCGATGACCATCGCTGTGGAAGGGGCTCTGTACCCATTTTGGATGAGGACAGCAAGTCCTGTGTGCAGGGGGAGCAGGCACTGCTTAGGCACATATATATATGCATACCACTCCTGCAGCCCCCTCCACTGTCTTGCACACTCCTCCTCTCTGTGCATCCTGAGCCATCTCTCACATTCTCACACATGCCTTGGGAACGGTTACAGCCTCCCACGCTCCCACCGGCTGTGTAAACGCGGCACATTGCTGGCTGTGCCTGCACACGTAGGCTGCTGGGAGAGCGTCCCCAGGGACGTGCCTGCAAACCCAGGTGTGCTCAGGCATTCACACACTAGCTCCCCTGCCAGCTCAGGAGTCCCCTGAAAGCCCCTTGGGCCCTGGGTGCAAAAGGGAAGTGATGCTGGAGATGCTTCTTGAAGCCTGTAGTCCGTGGTGGTGCACAGGAGAAAGACGGGGAAGAGGGAGGGATCTCCTGCTTCTCAGTCACCCCGAGGTGCTTCTGTTCTCCTTTGCAGCTACCTGGATGGAAACCAGTTCACTCAGGTCCCGGGGCAGCTCTCTACCTTCAAGTATCTGCAGCTTGTGTAAGTAGCCAGGAGCAGGAGCCCAGGCAGCTGGAGGCACTGCTGGAGCTTGTGGGTGAGGGCAGGGGCTGTCTCCATGGTCTGTGATCCTGGGAAGGGGTCTGGCAGTGTGCAGGGGCCCCTGACATCCCTCTGTGTCCCCCCTCTGCTCTGGAACACAACTGACTGGCAGTGATGCTCAGCCCCTGGCTGCTCATCACCTAGTACTGGACATGGACCAGAGAGGGGACAAGTGGCATTGCTGCCATCACCCTGTGTGACAGCCCTGCTGCTCCCTTGGAGGCTGTGCTGTGCTGCTGTTTACACCCCATTGCAGCTGAGCAGGCTGGGGAGCAGTGAGAGGGGACAGGGCCCATCTGGCTCCAAGCCCTGGGATTTCTGTTTTCCAGTGATCTGAGCAACAACAAGATCAGCTCCCTGAGCAACTCCTCCTTCACCAACATGAGCCAGCTCACCACCCTGTAAGTGAGGTCCCTGCGGTGCCACACTGGGCTGCAGCCCAGCCGAGCTGTGTGGGCTGTTCTAGGGGACTCTGTGCACTGGGGGGTGCTGGGGATATGAGGGTCTCCACCCTCTGCCTGGGTGAAGCTGTGGTCTGAGATGGAGCAGGGGCAGCGTGTAGCCCAGGGTGGGTTTCTTGCAACACACACAGCTGTGTTGCCTGCTTCCCTTCCACAGGATCCTCAGCTACAACTCCCTGCAGTGCATCCCTCCGCTGGCCTTCGAGGGCCTCCGCTCCCTGAGGCTGCTGTAAGTGCCTGCCCAAAGCCCTGCTCACAGCCCTGCCTGGCCCCTTCTCTGCTGCTGTCCATGTCCCTGTGTCCCCTGTGCCCGCTTGGAGCTGGGTACATGCAGGTGGGCAGAGTAGAGGCTGCAGGAGGAGCACAGGAAGGTTCATCTGCTCTCAGAGCAGATGGTGCATTTGCAACAGTGACAATGTGGTGGGTTTTAGCTCTGCCACCCACACCTGGATGGGTGGGATGGGGCACAGTCCTCACTGCTCACCATGGAGCCTTGGGCATTGCAGGACCTTCTGTTCTCTGCAGGTCTCTCCATGGCAATGACATTTCCAGCCTCCCCGAGGGCATCTTTGCAGATGTCACCTCCCTGTCCCACCTGTGAGTATCTCCTCCTACTCCTCAGGGCTCAGGGCTGGATGCAGGCTCTGTAGACCTTTAAAAACTACTGGGCTGAGCTTGGCTTCTCTGAAGGGTGACCTGCCTTCTCCCCTCTTCTCTGGGCTGGTACCTGTGATATCATCTGTTGGACAGTGCTGTGACCTGCTGCCCATGCTCAGGCTCAGATCCAGGTGTGCAGCTGAGTCTCCCAGTGCTGCTACGATGTCCCTATGGTCTTAGGTGGATCCTTGTGGGGTCCTTCCCCAAGAAACTAGATCTCTGGGGTCCCCCAAGATGTAGGTCAAGCCATGCAAAGTAGTGTCAGAGATGTGGGTTGGCAGGGCCTGCTCTGACACACACCAGGGAGATGTTAGTGCAGTTCTGCCGGTGCACTTACCTGCAACAGCCCCCCAGTCTGTCACCAAGTATCCTCCTGCCAGTGGTGGTGTTTCAGCCACTCTTTGAGTGAGCCTGCAGGCCAGGAGCATTGCCCTATACCCACCACCCGGGGCCAGGGTTTAACTTTGCTCACAGTGTTTTTGGTCCCCTCCCTCTCTCCTAAGCTGTTCCCAGCTGCCTGCTCCTGACATTCTGGGCATCTCAGACTGTTCATTCAGTCTGCAAAGAGCAGCTGGATACCCAATCATGGCCTCCTTGTTTTTTGGGGAGCATCACTGCTTCCTCTGCTCCAATTTCCCTTGGCCATACCGCCTTCACTGCAGACAGCTGGCACTGCCAGTTCCCACAGGCTGAGCTGTGTTGCAGCTGGTGCTACAGGTGCTGCAGGACCAAGTCAGTCAGCCCCAGCAGATCTGCTGTCCCTACTGCCTGCCCTCTGGGCTACCATCTCCTCCTTTTGTCACGTGTTGGTCACACCGGCCCTCCATCACTGCTGACCTTTGCAGTCGAGGAGGATTCAAAGAGACATCCAGGCCCTCCACCTCCCACATCATCCTCTGCTTCCATACTCTGCTCTGCTGCTGTGGAGCAGAGCAACCCTCCATCCTCCTTTCCCAGAGCATTTCCTTGCTTTCCCCCAATGCTGTCTGCACAAGCTCTGGCTATGACCCACTGCTCACTCCCACCAGCCCACTCCTGTGTCTCTGTCCTGCAGGCTCGTGGGGCAGAGCCAGGGCTGGCCCTGCAGCTCCCATGCAGGTCCTGTTGTTCCTGCATGGCCTCAAGGCACTTTGCTGGCCCCAGGCAGCTTTGCCTGTGTACTGGAGAGGGACTGCCAAGAACTTCTGTGTGGGCAGTGGAGGAGAGCCCCAGGGCAGAGCACGGAGCACTGGACGGGCTGTGGGTCTGGCAGCAGGGTGGTCTCACTGGACAGCATTGTAGGGCTGTGTGTCCCAGCCCTCCCATTGTGGGCAGCACCTCTGGTGGGTCCAGAAATGGAGGAGCACTGGTTGCCCATCATGTGGAGTCCCAGCCAAGTGACGGAGTTGTGCCCAGTTCCCTCTGTGTGGCAGCAGGTGCAATTTTTCCCCTCTCCTCATGCAGAGCCATCGGGGCCAACCCCCTGTACTGCAGCTGCAACCTGCGCTGGCTCTCCAGCTGGGTCAAGACGGGCTACAAGGAGCCGGGCATTGCCCGCTGTGCGGGGCCCCCCGACATGGAAGGAAAGCTGCTGCTCACCACCCCTGCCAAGAAGTTTGAGTGCCAAGGTGAGAGGTGCCCATGCTGTCTATCTGTACCCTCCTCTGGGCACTGAGCAGAGCAATGCTTTGGCTCAGGGACTGTGTGTGTTGTGCTGCCTTGTGCAGGAGGGGCACCGGGTTGCTTCCATCCTGAGTGATGGCACTTCCCCAGTGACTGAGCAAACCTGTGGCTGTCCCATTGCCTGGTGCAAAGCCCCTTGGACAGGCTGTGCTCCCAGCAGCCCCCAGGCTCTGCCCCACGTCAGTGCCCACAGCAGGGCACGTCCCCATCACTCCTCACACTGATGGTCACCTCCATGCCTCCTGTCCCACAGGCCCGCCTGCCCTGAGCGTCCAGGCCAAGTGCAACCCCTGCCTCTCCAGCCCCTGTCAGAATCAGGGCATCTGCCAGAATGACCCCCTTGGCTCCTACCGCTGCACCTGTCCCAGTGGCTACAAGGTACCCTGGTCCTAGAGGTCCCCAGTGCATGGGGATGTGTCCCTGCAGAGGGCAGGGGAGCAGAGCAGAGCTTGCTGCCTGTGGGACCTCCCACCCTCCCTGTGTGCCACAGCATCCTGCTGAGTGGGATGGGGAGAGCTGGGCAGGTGCTGTGGCACCCTCCTCCCTCCCACCTTTCCATCCTTACCCAGGGCAGGGACTGTGAGGTGGCACTCAGTGGCTGTTCCTCCAACCCCTGTGCCAATGGGGGGACCTGCCAGCCTCAGGAGGGGGAAGGAGCTGGGTTCAGGTGAGTGCTGGGCAGGAACCCATGAAAAGTGGGTGTTTGGGTAGTAGTATGGGACTCTGGCATCCCACGGAGAAGAGTTCTGATACTTTTTTACCTCCTGCATGCTCCCTTGGGCATACAGCTGGGATATTACATTTGAATGGGAGCTCCAGCTCATGTTGTCTGACTCTAGTTCCCCATGCCCCCCAGCCCAAAAGGCTCCTAGGCTGAGGTCAGTGGGGGAGAAGAGAGTACCATCACCACAGAAAGCTGAGGGAGGTAGGGGGGTTTGGGACTGGGACTGGTTGCGGGGTTCTGGAGTCACTGCTGCTCCCTGCAGGGCTGCCTTACCTTCACACAGCCCTCACTGCTCTGAATGCTTTAGGCCATTCTGGGAATCAGGCTGCAATCGGGAGCTGGAAATAGTTGTCAGGCTGGGGGTGAGGAGGTAGGCTGTGCAGCCCCTCCCTGTGCTGAGAGGCCTCTCAGCCTGTTGTCGTGGCAACACAGCATCCTTGGGCAGGCTGTGCTGCCACCCACCCCTGTGCCCAGTGTTTGACAGGAGGACACCAAACCCATCTCATTGCCAAGGTCCTGTGCTGGTCATTTTGGGGCAGCCACCCAAGATGTTCTGTTTCATTTTCCTCCTTGACACTGCCCCGGCCCTGTGGCAGGTGCCTGTGCCCAGTGGGCTTCGAGGGCCCAAGCTGCCACACCACCAGCGACCCCTGCAAGGAGCACAGCTGCGAGAATGGGGGCTCCTGTGTGCCCAGTGCCACCAACTACACCTGCCTTTGTCCTGCCCACTACACAGGTACCTGGAATGGAGGCTAGCCATCCCTAAATGGCACAGACCTGTCATGGGAATGTGCCCAGTGCTTCTGCCCACCCAGGAGGGCTAAATAGCTCCTCTGCCTGCTGTCAATGCCCATCACCATGGCCTCTGGGCTCAGCTGTCTTGAGTTTGGGTGCACCCAGCTGAACCCCCACACCCTGGGATGCCCTCAGTGCCTGGCTCAGGCAGGAGCTGCCTCCAGGGGAGGATAACCCTGTGTCCATGGGGTGAAAGCAGTGGGCTTGGCAGCTCCCTGTCTTGGGCTGGGTCTCCCAGGGGTCCCCTCTGCCCCATGGGGACTGGAGCTGCTCCTCTGGTCCCGGAGCTGCTGGGCACCCCCTTTTCTGCCTTGCAGGGGAATTCTGTGAGCAGCCGCCCAATTTCTGCTCAGACGAGCTCAACCCCTGCCAGCATGACTCCACCTGCATCTCCACCAGCCAGGGGCCCAGGTGAGCCCCCTCCTCTGCAGACCACTTTTTCTGGCTCTCTGGGGTGGGTAGATTTGCTTTTTGGGACTGCAGTGAGGGCGCACAGAGAGGGGGGTTACAAGGGGAGGAGCAGGCATGCACCAGTGCAAGGGGGAAGGAGGAAGGGGCAGCCTCGAGCCCCCCACCTGCCCCAGGTGTGAGTGTGCACCCGGCTACGTGGGGAGCAACTGCAGTGAGGACTTCGACGACTGCCAGGACCACCGGTGCCAGAACAACGCCCGCTGCCTGGATGAGGTGAATGGCTACTCCTGCCTCTGCACCGAGGGCTACAGGTACCACAAGGAACACGTGGGACACCTGGGTGGTGGGGATGGTTGTGTGTCATTGTGCAGAAGGGACAGGTGCTGGCTACCAAGTCCATCTATGCTCAGTGTGAGAGGTTGGGAGTATGTGTCTCTGGGGGTGGAGGCTGGTGGGGGCCAGCATCATTGGGGAGGGACCCCAGGGCACAGCTCAGCATCCAGGCATCCCTCTGATGCCAGTGTCTGGGAGAGCCTCCCCAGGGACCCCAAATTGGGCATGCTGTCAGAGCCCTTTGGGGCATTGGGCAGGGTGTAGGGCTCTTCCCCAGCCCCCAGCCCAGCAGCATCCTTGGCCCCACAGCGGCCAGCTCTGCGAGATGCCGCCCCACACCGCTGGCCAGCCTGGCCTGTGTGAGCGAGCTGAGTGCCAGAACGGGGCCCCGTGTGTGGAGCGGGGTGCCCGTGCCCTGTGCCAGTGCCTGCCTGGCTTTGGTGGCCCCAAGTGTGAGAAGCTGCTGAGCGTCAACTTTGTGGACCGTGACACGTACCTGCAGTTCACTGACCTGCAAGACTGGCCCCGGGCCAATATCACCCTTCAGGTGAGGGCTGGGGGGGCAAGGGGCCACTGAGGGATGGCAATGGGGGTCTGCCCCAGAGATGTGGGCTCCCACCTCTCTCTCTGGCAGGTCTCCACAGCTGAAGGCAATGGCATCCTGCTGTACAATGGTGACAGTGACCACATGGCTGTGGAGCTGTACCAGGGCCATGTGAGGGTCAGCTATGACCCTGGCACCCATCCCAGCTCAGCCATTTACAGGTACCTGGCACCCCTTCTCCGCTCACTGGGGCCCTCCACCCCCATTGCCTCGGCCTGGGGGCATCCCCAGTGACCCAGCCATCCCTGCCAGTGCTGAGACCATCAACGACGGGCAGTTCCACACCGTGGAGCTGGTGACCTTCGACCAGATGGTGAACCTGTCCATTGATGGTGGCAGTCCCATGACCATGGACAACTCGGGCAAGCACTACACGCTGAATAGTGAGGCTCCCCTCTACGTGGGAGGTAGGACAGGGACTGGGTGATGGAGGGCATGGGGGGCATCTGGGTGCACTGATGGTCCTGCTCTCCCCAGGAATGCCTGTGGATGTCAACTCAGCTGCCTTCCGCCTCTGGCAGCTTCTCAACGGCACCAGCTTCCACGGATGCATCCGCAACCTCTACATCAACAATGAGCTGCAGGACTTCACCAAGACGCGGATGACTCCAGGGGTGGTGCCGGGCTGCGAGCCCTGCCGCAAGCTCTACTGCCTGCATGGCATCTGCCAGCCCTCAGGCGCCCAGGGCCCCGTCTGCCACTGTGAGCCTGGCTGGGATGGGCCCCACTGCGACCAGCCCCGCGGTGGTCCCTGCCAGGGGCACAAGTGAGTGCCCTTATCCCACTGTCTGCCCTTCCCACCCCTCCCACTGGCTGCCCACCCTGCCCTGTGGCTGGTTCCTGGTGCTGTCGTGTTAGTCCTGTCACTGCCATCACAGTGATGCCGTGTCACAACACTGCCCTGCCGTGCTGCTAGCTCTGAGTTGTGCCAGGCTGTCCTGTGCTGGTGGCCATGCCCGAGCCACACCTGTGCTGTGCCATGTTGGCTGTGTTGTACCGGATGGTGCCGTGCCAGTGGCAGTGCAGTATTGTGCTGGTGCTTAGCCACGCCGTGCTCAGTGCTGGTGGGCTGTGCGTGCCGGTGCCACGCCGTGCCACGCCAGCAGGTCCTGACAGCACCGTGTGCCCACAGGTGTGTGCACGGGCTTTGCCTGCCCCTTGACGCCCTCTCCTACAGTTGTCAGTGCCAGGAGGGCTATCAGGGCGCGCTCTGCAACCAGCCTGCCGAACCACCCGACCCCTGCCGCCACCAGCCCTGTGTCCATGGCCACTGCCACCTCACCCCAGGTGGCCAGCCCACCTGCGAGTGCCACGATGGCTACACTGGAGCCCTCTGTGACCAAGGTAGGTGCTGAGGAGGTGGGTGTCTAGGGAGGGCAGCCCCATGCCACGACACCAGGCTGACCGTTGCTGTTCCACTGTCCCACAGAACCGGAGTGCCGCGGGGAGCCGGTGCGGGACTACCACCAGGTGCAGCGGGGCTATGCCATCTGCCAGACGACGCGGCCGGTGGCCTGGGTGGAATGCCGGGGGACCTGCAGTGGCCCTGATGCCAGCTGCTGCACTGGACTGCGGCTCCGGCGCAGGAAATACGCCTTTGAGTGCAGCAATGGTGCAACCTTTGTGGAGGAGGTGGAGAAGCCCAGCAAGTGTGGCTGCAGCCAGTGCCTGTGAGCAGCCACCGGCCCTGCAGAGCCGGGGGGCTGGTGGGGAGACCCCCCCGAGCCAAGGACCGCACTCTATGCTGTGGGCATGGTGCTGCTCTCTGGGTGTTCCGAACTGCAGCTGCATCTGAGGAGCCCAGCAGAGGGTAGAGCTGGTGCATCTAGAAGGTTGGGAAAGAAACAGAAAAAAAAAAAAAAAAAAAAAAAAAAAAGAAAAAAAACCCACAAACAAAGCAAATGTGTAGATAGAGAATTTTTTTAAGAACTGCAGCTACACAGATATGTGGATATGGAGTGGGCACCCTGCCCAGCTGCCCCATCTTCCCTGTGGCACTCTGCCTCCCTGCCAGTGAAGCCCCACAGCCATGGAGGGGAAAAAATGCAACCCGGGTGAGTCCCCTCCCTAGCAGCCCTGTCCCTTGCACCAGCCCAGCCATCTGAGGGCTTCTCCAACACCTGGGACAGGAGGAGGGAGGCCTGACATGGCAGAGCCTTGTGATCTATGGCAAGCCATGGCTTACAGTAGGCTGCGTGGTGTAGCCAGTGTCCTGCAGTCCTGGTGAGCCCAGGCCTGATTTCCTGTCCTTCAGCAGCTCTGGTTTCTCTCCCTGCAGGGTGCTGGAGCCCAAAGTATTCCAGATAATGTCCCCAGCTCTGTGGCCCCAGCCTCACCCTCTGGTGACACCCCCAGTCTGTGCATGCTGGCTGGGCTCTGCAGTGCATGGGCACGCATGGGTCCAGCTCATTGTGGTCACATCAGGGCCACACTGGTGGAGCAGGACCATGGCAGTGCCAGGCACACTGAATGGGAAACAGGCACCAGTGCACAGATGTTCCTGAGGGTTCCAGTGCCAACCTGCCCTGTTCCATGGGGTCATCACTGTGCCATTCACATGGAGAGGGCCCCAAATACCCCTCAGCCAGGTGGCTGTGCTCAGAGGTGGGACTTTTGTGAGGGCAGCACAGAAATCCCTTGTTTCCAGGCTCTGTCCTAGTGGAGCAGGCCTGCAGCTGGGCAAAGGTGCCCTGTGTCCCACTGACGCAGCCAGCAGGAGCAAGAGGCTGCTGGGACAGCTGGGATGCAGGTTTGCCATGCCCATCGCCGAGGCTTTAGTCTTGTGCGTGCCAAGTTGAAGAGGCTGAAGCTGTCCAAACCTGCAAGCCTGGGGCCAACACCACTGCCAGGGCAGGACCCACCAACTCTTGGACTCAAGTGCCCATACCCAGCATCTCTCCAAAGCCCACAGTGCCAGGACATGTGCAGGGAGCTCCTGCCAGGGTACTGCATGCACCCAACATCCACAGCAGCATCACCTCTACAACTGTGGGGGCCAAGGATGGTGGGGGCCCAGTCTGGGACACTGCACATGGCTGGACAGTGAAACATCACCTTGGTGGACAGACTCATCCCAGAGTGGCAGTCCTGGGTTTCTCCATCACACCGCTCCAGAACTTTGGCTTCAGGTCTGCACTGCCAGCTGTGGCCGGGCTGCAGGCACCTCCACTGGATACACCCAGCTCTGCAGGTGCTGTCACCATCCCTGCTCACCACTGGCATCCAGGGCATCTCCACCACCACAGGGATGTGTTTCTGCCACAAATGCTCTCTCCATGGGAGCTCCTCTGCGACACAGAGGAGCTGGGATGCGTCTCATTTTGCCTGTGGCCCACCCGGGGCTTGGTTGTGTTGTGTTTCTGTTCTTGCTGTACGCTAACCGCTAAAGTATCTCTTTATACAGAATACTTACAGATTCTAATATATATTTGTATTTCATTTTGTTATAGTATTTTTATATGTTTGGGGTCAACAAATGATGTTTTCTTTTTGTTTACAGATGCTACTGGGCAGGAAAATGACGGTGGCTTTGTTTGGCCCGTGGGGTTTGTGTGTGTCACTATTGAAGACGCTGGTTTGTACTAGGCTGGCGAGGGAGGCGCTGGGCATCCTTCCGCTGGCAGAGGCTGTATTGTTTTAGGAGATGTTTGGTATTGTCTATGTTGTCTTCCATGTGAACATGACATTTATTCATTCAGAGGCTTGGCCTCTTCTTTCCTGGTGGGGAGAAGGGAGAAGCTGGTGCTTGGGAGCTGCTGAGTGTGTGAGCAGGTGGCACAAGATGGAAAGAGTTGGTTGTGCCTTGGGGGATGATTTCCTACTCCTGGAGCAGCCCTGGCCAGCACTTCTGGCCAGCGTGTTGTCCCCATGGTGCTGGGACAAGCAGCCAGGGTTATCCATGCAAAAGCAGCCATCACTGCCAGGGTCTTGCATGTGGGAAGCTGAAGGGCCAGTGCCTGCTGTGGGGATGGAATGGTTCCAGGGCATTGTAGCTCTCTGGGGAAGGGTAGAGGGGGCCTGGGCATCAGTCCCCAGGACCACCAAGAGATTGCACTGTTGGTGCCACAAACACAAGGCTGCCACAGCTCAGGCACTGGTGTGGGAGCACTGAAACCCCACACAGACATTTATATCCCTCCTCCATAGGGACAGGGTGACACTTGGAGAGTGCCAGCCTGCTGTGCCCTACCTCGTGCACTCACCTTCAGTCTTCCCCACTTATCACACCAAACAAACATTGATATCAAAGAAACGTTTAATAAGCTGCAATAAAATACAGACCTTTAGAAAGCTCATAGGGTGAATATTGACAGTGAGGAAGAAAACAAGGTGGTGGGAATCCTTGAGGAGTTCAGATCTGAGTAAGGGACCTTTTACCTGGAACAAGAACACAACTTTTTCCATAGGCTAGGATGAAATAAAAGACAGGAGCACAGAGTTCACAAAATGTCAACATTTAGAGAATCGATACATATTCAAAGTTCAAATGACCCAGCTCTTATAGCTATACATATTGATTTAAAGCAACTTAATATAATTTTATTTTCTTTTTTTTTTATATATACACTTTCAAAGGTTTGTCAGGTGAGGTATGTAAACATTATCTAATGGAAACTCCTCTCCACATTTCCAACCGAGAATTCACAGCAGACAGTTCATTTTCCCAACTTGTGGCGCAGTACTTCCCACTCCCTGCACCAACCGGGAATGCCGTCCCAAGCCACGACTCCCAGGTGCAGTCACCGGCTCCCAATTCCCACTGCTGGTCTGTACATTTCACATTGCTTGGGCTCAAACATACAGTACCGGAAAGGAGGAATTTCAGCTCAGTGTCTAAAATTCATATAGAAATAGAGAAACAAAACTCTCCCAGGGAAGCAGACACAGATGAAGGAAAAACATTTGTCATCAGGGTGGAGATAATATTTAAATGTTTTACATCTTAAGAAAAAAATGACTGTATTGTTTCCTTTTTTCCTTTTTTTTTAAAATTTTTTTACACACCTGTTACAAGGGTGAAGGAAGCGTGGGATGGGTGAAGGGTCCTGCAGGGCTGGGACCCAGCAGCACCCCTCACTCCATCCTCCAAAGTCAGAGACACGTCATCATAAAAGCAGATCCTGCTGACATGCCCCACAAAGACAGTTGGACTGGAAGGTCAGAGCCAGCCTTCCAGCAAAAAGGGGTTAACAAAGAAAAAAAAAAAAAAAATCTAAACCCACTTAAGCAAAAATTACCAAATGACCTCAAACCTCCTAGAAGGAGAATTAAAATTGCAGAATGATAAGCAAATGAGCAAGGGACCTTCTGGAGCCAGCCCTAGGACTAGCAGCAACAGCAGTGTGCTCCCTTGGGTCACCCGTACCCACAAAGGCAGTGATTCACTAGTGGGAGTTTGCTACCAGCAAGTACCTACCCTACCCCGGTGGTTTGGGGGGGGCTCCTTGGGGGTGACAGCATCCCCCACTTTCTGCATCCCTGGGGACACTTCTTGAGCACCTCCAAGTCAAGAGACCTCCCCACATGCCATGCTGCACTGAGCCCCTGCCGGGAACAGGGTTATTCCCACCTGGCCCTGAGCCCCGAGAGCCGCTGCCATCAAAGCAGACATTATTACTACAAATCTTATTGCTTGCAGTGCCCCCCTGTCCTGGGGAACAGCCATCCTGGCTGGCCATGGAAGCTCGTGGCCTCCCTGGGGACCGTGGCCATCAACCAGGTCTGACATCACCAAAACGAGATGAAGAGAGTTAATGCTTCAGCTGTGACGTGACATAAAACCAAACTGAACACCACCCACCCCTGCCCCGCCCCATCCCCCTGCACAATCACCAGCCCTTTGGTCGTGGCACGCTGGGCAATACAGCCCCACCAACCAACACACCAGTCAGAACGAGAACCTGTGGAAAGCCCATGAAATAAATATTTTAAAAACCTATTTACAATATTAGATCTGTGAGCATGAAGTGAGAGAAAAATGCTTTTTCCTGCCCCCAAAAAGCTTAAAAAGTAGGTTAGCATCCTGCTGCCTAGCACAACACTATCTTACATGGCACCTACACATAATATATATTCACATTTCATTTTAAAATTAGGTACTCTTACAAACAGACTTAGAAAACATTGGCTAGCAATACAGCCCGTGGGACCGCCTGGCCTCCAGACCCATGTCACAAATTCTGGCCAGCTGCATCCCAGCTCCTTCGGCTGCTCCAAAGCTGCCAATGTGCCCTGAATCAAAACCACCAGCTGCCCTCTGCTGCCCTTTGGGGAGAAGGTGGAAGTGCTCGTGAGAGAGAGGGCTTGTCTGCGGGGAGGGGAGCAGGGAGGACGGGGACTGTGATTTCTGCTAAGCCTAGGGGTGAGCTTAATACAAACAAGAACTCCTGAGAACATCTTAGAACAGATGGATTCATTTCACAACCACCAAGCTAAAGGATGGGCCAAATGGGTGCTACGACACACAGGGGGAACACACGCGACACGGGGACACCATAGCCTTGTGGTTTGCTTAAAAAACCTACTGCTACATGAAAAGCTCCAGTGGCATTCCCTGTCAAGGAGGAGCCTATCCCCATCTTGCTCCTGGGCTGTCCAGGCATATACAGCCCCAGGATGCAGATGCTGGGGCTCAGCCCTCTTCCCCCAGCATGACTGCTGATGGTGGAAAGGTGAGAGTCCAACCTGGATGGCCACTCACACCTCCATGCTGCCTCAGGCACTACTTGTACCTGTGGAAGGCTGGGAATCAAAACTTTCTCAGTCATCTTCAACTGGGAATGCAGTTGTCAGGCTGAAAGTTTATGAACTGGAGAGAAAAAAGTGTCAATCAGCAAGTCTTAAAAACAGGGCACCAGTATACCTGATTACATGTCTTATATCCTGGGAAGTTACTAGGAGCTGGCAGAGCTTTGGGAAACATCAGCATTTCCAGAGGTGCCACAAGAGCAGCTGGGACATAGGCTGGGCTGCGGCTTTTTTCATCTGCACACCAGCAAAAAGTGGTGTGGGCAGCCAGCCAGCCTGCTCAGTCCAGCCTTGCATGGCATCCCCAGCACTGAAGGGACAGGGGTGCAGAGAGCAGCGGGAACAATTTCATCCTGCTCTCACAGCTCACGGACCTTGATCAGCAATGCAGCACAAAGTTTGTCAGAAGCATCAGCACCGACTGGTTGGCTCTTCAGAGAAGGTTTGCTGCAAATCTGTTTCCCTGCCATGCTGGCAGGTGACTACAGAAACCCCACTGCATAGAGCAAACACTGGCAAACAAGACCTTGCCAGGGATGAGTAAGTGATGAATATAAATATGTGCACACCTTAGGTACATATCACACACCCTGTCAGCAGGGAAACCCATTCCAGGGCTGGCCTTGCTAAACAAGATCCTAACAACTACAGGTAGGAGGAACCATTCTGGGCTCAAACTACTCTTGCTACAGCACCAACGTAAGTTTTGACTCTCAGCTTGGCAAACGCAGCTCCTCCCAGTGGTTAATTAAGATGGACGGATCCTGAACATGTGAAGTGTGAAGGCCCAGAGCTGCCAATGACAGCAAGAGAGAGAAAAAGGTAACCATGCAATGAGAGAGCGGCGCTGGCAGCAGAGGGATAGTGAGGACATCTCTGGAGGTGCAGAGCTAAGAGGATGCTGATCCTAATTCATGGACCAGGATGCATGATGGAGACTAGCTTCAGTAGGATGAGAAAGTAGCAAGAAAAGCCAAAGTAGCAGAAAGAGATCTGCTATGTGGGTTGCAGCACTTGAAATCCAGAGCTGAAGTAGAGCAGGGAGTTGTGGAGTAGCCTAGGGGAAGAAAAGCGCAATGAGACTGTGGATCTGAGGATGGCACTGTGGTAGTGCCAGTGGGCAACTCTGCACCTGTAGCACATGGAAACACACTCCATGTCCATGTGGAATAAGGGACTAAATCATGTTGCTTATTTTCTTCCATTCATTAAGCTCATCTGCAGCTCCCTGTGCATCCCTTGCATGATGTAAGAGCCACATTTACGGTAAAAGACTGCTCTAAAGCAGGGGCTGTGCTTCAGCAGCACACATCACCACTGCCTGTCAGGGACACTCTTGGGAAGCTCAGTGCTCTGATCCCACCACTGCCTAAGCCAAGCAGTGCACACCAAACTAGGACAGATGCCCAGAAGCTGCTCCACTCCAGCACCAGTGACACCTGCTGTCCCCCAACTTTGCCATGCTCAAGCCAATCAGTGCTGGTGAACCCCCAGGGTGCAGGAAGGCATCCAGGACTGGAACAGCAGCACCCCATCTAGAAAGACTCTTTCCACTTGCTTTGTATAGGGTTTTATCCTAATGGGATTCCTGCTCCCAAAAGCACAGAAGACAGGGAGCAGAAGAGCCTGCATTTTGCATTTACCATTTGCCAGCAGCTAAAAAATTAGAGAAGAAAGAGAGCGGGAAATCCTCAAGGAGCACGCAGTGCACGGTGACCAGTGCAGGCGCTTCAGAAGTGATGGGTGAGGGACAGGGAGAGAGGATTTGCTGCAGGGGAATGGCGCGAAGAGCAAAGGTAAGAAGTGTGCTCACATGCACACTGAGCCCAGAGGAAGGAGAGGAAATTTGGGCCCATGTGGCTGGGCCCCAGCCAGAGGCTAGAGAAGGACCATAAGTAGGGATGGAGAAGCAAGAGGGAAAGACACCCTGCAAAAGATCAGTCACCCTGTACAGATCAGTCACTTAACTGCCATCAGTGCCCTCCTGCCTTACACCTCTCTTGAAATGCTTTTAAATATTTTCTGATGGAATGTTTGACATATTTAATGCATGCAGTAAAAATTAAAGTAATAGATAACTTCATATTAATCTGTACAGGGACTGACAGGCTAGATTTAATCATTTGCTAGCTGTTCAGAGAGTTAACTTATTCCAGCACAATTCAAAGGAAAGGCAAAGGATTTTTTTTAAATCAGCCATTTCACATTAAGAGAAAAATGTGCCGCAGCATTGTGTGTGTGTAAATGCTTGGGAAAGAGAGTACCTGCAAGAGAGCCAGAGGTGCTCTGTGAAGGGCATGCAAATCAAACACCTGGTTTCATCCTCTGTACTAAAGGGGTACAATGAAAGATTTTAACACAATTATCTGCCTTTCACCTCCAGTGCCCAGGCTTTGAGATCTGGGGTTCAATGCCAACCATGAAAAGCAATTCCCTTTGCAGCCAATCCCTTTCCAGCCTCTGCTCCCAGGGCCAGCATCTCTTGAATTCATGGGCTGCACCAGAGCCTTGCTCTCATCAGGGACAAGCAGCTGAGCAAGGACCAGCAAAAGCAGCTGTTAAAGGTCTGGCAGCCTCAGGGCCCACACAGTGCCCTGACAGGCACTGCTGCTTTACACTGTGTGGAAAGAGGCTGGCGTTGGGATTCCTGCAAATGGACTCTGCAGCAATGTGAAAGTGAAGCTGTGGGGATTCAATAGCTGAGCAGGGGCCTTTACCTAGCACAGACCATAGCCCTCCCCAGCTGCTGGTCATCTCTGCCCAGCAGAACCAGCACATACAGTCTATGCACTTCTAACAGGTTTTTCTAAGACAAGACAGGCATTATGACCCTGTTCTGTGACACAAGCAAGGACAAACCTCCCATACCTTGCTAGAAAAAGGGTGAAATGCAAATTGTGGTAAAAAATTAACGAAAGCCAGTCCCTTATCCCAACCTTATTTCAACTGCAAATCCTGGCTTAGGAGAGCACTAGGGAAGACGTGCACAAAAGCACAAGGTGAGGGCTAGAGTTCCCTTCCTGCAGAGCACCAACATTAGGAACTCAAGCCCTTAAAAAGGGAGAGATTTAACCTTCAGTGAAGCGCTGCACAAAAGCTTTGCCATCAGAGACCACAGAAATCACCACAAGGACAGGGAAATAGGAGAAGGAAGTCTGTCCAAAAGCAGAACATGGCAAGACTGGTTCATCCCTGAAGCCAGCAAGAAAAAAGACACATACAGCCCAGCACGCTCAGCTGACAGCAGTGGATGTGGCAGCCTGGCATGCCCACGGCATCTCCTCAGCCTGAGGGGGCTCTCCCCACCCACGAGCTGTGCAGTGAGGAGCAGGCAGCCATCAGCAGTACATACACCAGTAGCTACTTCACATTCTCATGCAGGTAACAGTCTGGGACACCAGCAGCTGCTACCAGCAAACCGACAAAGGACAGACTCGCCTTTCTCTCCCTTAGTGATGCGAAATGGTTTTGGTTTTGCTTTAAATGCCACTAAGAAGACAGACAGTAGGAGGACTCTGAAAGAAAGGGAAATGTTTGTGTGCACTCAAAGGCTGACAAAAGCTACTTCATGTGCACGAAGGTGGTTTTCTTTCTGCTACAGTACAAGTGCTTGTGCCTCAAGTATAAAACGCAAGCCTCCAAATCACACAGACGAGCTTCTTATTTTTATTTTTAAAGTGATAAATAAGGCACTGTACTTTTAACAAAAACTGCCTGGTTCCAAGTTTAAAAGAACCCAAGGAACGTTCAGACTGCAGAAACTTCCTTCTGAACAGCAGAGCCAGACAGACCAACCTCTTCTCTGTCCAAGACACATCTGCTGATGCCTAAAATTATGGGCGTTATCCTTTAACTGCGGATTTTTAAAGGCTTGCTACAGCTTATAAAAGCAGCTTTAGTTAATGCATGGTAAAGGGTTACTACTATACATCAGTTTTGTACATGGCTACCGGTTCTTTGCTATTTCGGGTCCAGTCGTGAGCGTTTGCTGTGTGAACAGTCCACTTTTGCCCTCAGCTTCCTTTTGCCCTGAGACACACTGTTCTCCTGCATCTTCTTCATGGACCTTGTCAGGGTCTTCCCACTGCTGTGCTTCTTGTTGGCCATCTTCTGTGACCGTGTGGAGGACTCCCCCAGGGGCTTCTGCTTTGGGGACTTGGACAGCTCCTCGTGACTGGGAGGCAGCACGGCCCGTCTGCTCGTGTTCTCCTTGCCCTTCCGCATTGGGAGCCGCATCTTCTCCAGCTGCTTTTTTGGGACTCTCTTCTCTTTCAAAGACATTTTTCTGGCTAGTTTATTGCTCCTCTCCATGGCAGTCTGCTTTCGGGTAGCAGGAGATTTCACACTGCCCTCTGAATGCTTTATTTTACTAGCCTTCTTGGCAGGCAGCTTGTCCTTGCTGGAGGAGCTGGATTGCTCTTGGCTGCTCCCACTCTCCTTCAGCATCTTCTTCTTCTTGCTGAGCTGGAGGTCGACTTTGGGCAAGGGATCCTCTTGAGACCTGCTCTTCCCCTTCCGCCCTTTCCCCGTTCCATCCGCTGAGGGAGATTTAGAAGGAAAGGCGGCTGCTTTGATCTGCAAGGCCAATTTTGGAGACATCAGGGGGTTGATGCAGACACTCTTCTGGCTCTGCTTGCTCTCCAGGGACAGATGGTCCCCTGGGACATCACTCCGCTTCTCTGCCTTCACTACGCGCTGCTGAGCTCGCAGCTTGCCCCGAAGATTGGAGTACTTGCGCAGGATCCTGGTGGCCTGTGTGGGCAAGCTGAGGGCAGGCTGGGTTTTGTCTTCACTCAGCTCCTTGGTGCTGGCATCAGTGGGAGACGTCTGGTTGGGAGTGGTGGCTTCTTCAGCCTCTGCTTTATCAGCATTCTCACGAATTTTGGCCCAAAGCTTTTGGTTCTTGAGGTTATTCCGAGCTGGGGTAGTGGCAGCAAACTTCTTGAGATGTTTTTTCAAACGTTCAGCTTGTAGTGAGCTGGGGTAGAGACTAGAGGAAGAATATTTCTGCATTGGGACTTTCATGGGGGGAATCTCCCCTGGGAGACGGGTGTTGAGTTTCTTCACAATCACAAGAGACCTGGTTTCAGTTGTCTCCAGAAACCATTGGCATATGTCAGACAGCTTAAAGGCCTTCATAAACAGCATCTGCACAGGAGAAAGCTTCTGCACTTCCAGTGAGCCTCTGCTTTTTCTTGTTCTTTTCTTGCTTTTCCAAATCTCTTTCAGTTTGTCAGCTTTGTTCTTTACCTTGGGGGTTGGCTGGACCTCCTTCTCCAGCTGGATCCAGCCCTTCTGGATTTTCATGTATTGAGTGTTGAACTCAGCAATGAGCTCCTGGTTCTCCTCTTCAGCACACCACTCCATGAACTTTGGTTTGCTGTCAGCCATGTCTAGGTCCTCCAGAATTGAACAGTCATCATTCCCTGAACTGTGTTCATCCCTCAGTTTGGGGATTGCTTGCATAGACTCCTTCCCTGGTGTGTTCTTTTTTGCACTGTCTACAGGTGTGGGTGCATGTCGTAAGTTATAAAACTGCAGAGCAACCTTTTTGTGCTTTGCAGTTTTTGTTGGAAGATGCTTGCTTCCACCTCTGCTGCCGGGATATGGAGGCAAATTGGCCACCAGCTCATAGTTCACTGGCTTGTCCAGATCCCTGGCACTGTCAGAGCTCTCCTTGTCCTTTGCACTGGCATTGACTGGTTTCACATCCACTTGCTCAGCATCATTTGCAGAAACACTGTTCTCTGGAGTGAGGGGAATGTTTTTCTTCTCAGAATCAGCCTGGATGCTGATTTCCAGCATTTCACCTGATTGACTTTGGCTGCTGTTAGCAGAGGAGTCATCTTTAGAGGAATTTTCTCCCTCTGCAGCAGTCTCTTTTGCTAAGATGCTTTTATAGGTTTGTCTGGTAGTGACACCATTCTCCCTGCCTGGCTGCTGCTGAGTGATGCTCTCTGGAGCCTGGCCAGTGCCTGGCCCTTCACTGGCTTTGAGCAGCACATTGGGGAAGCAGTCATTTGGGAAGTGCATGGATGCTGCCTCATCCAGCTGCACTTCGCTCTTGAACCGCTTAGCGCCAGGGCTCTTGGAGAGTTTGATCTGAAGGCAAGGAAGCTGCACAGAGCTGGAAGAACCAGAGTCCTCAGCACTGCTCTCGGCAGGTGACTGGGATTGTTGGCTTCGGAGACACCGGTCCGATGCCACTAGCACTCTCCTGCCTTTCTTTCGCTTCTTGTCTAGACTGTCTTTGGAAGAGACAGAGTCTGAGCTGTTTGGGTCGGGTGGCATTTCCCCTTCAGTGGGCTCTTTTTCACCTGCTGTGCTGTTATCCTGCATTGTCTCCACTTCCAAGATTTTGGGGAGAGGTGTGCTGATGAGCACAGCATCCTCTTGCTCAAGAGGGCTGTCAACCACCATGACCAATGATTCGGTTTCTGGTTTAGCATCAGTGCTTTTGTTCACATCCCCACACTGCAAAGTGGCAGGGGGCTCCAGGGGGCTCTCCCCATCCATGGTAGCAGGGGGCTCATCGGGAGCCTGCGAGCCTGGAGAGCATGGGGAGGGCTCTTCCAGACACTGCCCACAGAGCTCAGCATCCCCTGAGCCTGGAAGCTGGACAGGATCCCTGGCACCATCACAGGGCAGAGGTGTTGTGTCTGTAGCGGCAGAGGGCTGTGAGGAGGACTTTGGCTCTGGGCTGGCAGGGAGGTCTGGAATAGTTTGTATGTCAGAGCCTGGACAACCTTCCTCCTCACTGTGTACTTCTGAGACTGAAAAGGCAGTAATATCAGCAGCCTGCCCACTGCTGCTGCCATCCCCAGAGGAGCCCAGGCTACAGCCAGCCTCCCAGGTGACAGTGCCTCCTACTGTCATCCCCCCTCCTTCAGCAGGAGGGGAGCCAGGTGGCGGTGAGCTGGCCAAGCTGTCCTCTTTCTGGGGGCTGGGTGGAGCAGAGAGGGAGAAGAACGGCATGGCCGCGACAGCTTCCTTTGATCGCAATGCTCGGGTATCCCGGAGCTGCATGGAGCTCAGCTCAGCTCTCTCTTTCGTTTCTTGGGTGGTTGGTGCCACTTTAGCCAGGAGCCTGAGGGAAACCCTCTTCTCACCCTCCCGTCCCGTCCCTGCAGACCCCTCCACCGAGAGCACTGGGGGTGGCTTTGCACTTACGAGGGTCTCTGTTCGCAGTGCCGGGCTGCTCGCCCTCTCCTCCGCCCGGGAGCTCTTAACCAGCGTGCGGACAGTGGGGAGCTCGCAGCACTCCCCATTGAAGTAATACCCACGGGTGCTCTTCCTGGCCGTCCTGCGGGCCGACACCAGCCGCTGGGTCTCGAAATGGCACTCGGTGATGGGCTGGCTGATGTACACCACATCGCACTGGTTGTCATAGTCATTGATCCTCAGCCCTGATGCCTTCTTGCTTTTCCGGGAGGACCTGAGGGAGGCTGCCTTGGCGCGGGGGTGTCCACCGGGGGTCCGGTGCGCGGCTGGCACGGCACCGGTGGGCAGCCAGCCCTCTTTGGACTTGTCGAGCGTGCCCTTGTCGGCTGGGTGCATCTGGCAGCCTGCCTTGCCCTTGGCCATGGCATGCAGGTGGTTTTCTTGCTTTGGTCTCACATCTTGTTCTTTTGTGTCTAAGTCCTGGTGCAAAGATGCTTTCGAGCTGCATTGCAAAGTGTTCTCTTTGTCGGCTCTGCGAGGTGGGGTGACTGCAAAGCCAGGATCCCAGGACTCCTCCGGGAGAGCCCTGAACGAGCTCTTTTGGGACCCCAGACAGCTGTCTAAGCTGTCCTCGCTGCTATTCACATTTGCCACTTTGACTGAGATATAACCTTCCATGAGAGTCTTACCTGCTAACTGCTCTTTATTATCCTCACACTTCCTGATACCGGCTTCTTGTTCATGTCCAGCAGCTTGCTGCCCTTCCAGGCTCTTTGCGGTATGATGGAAATTCAAAGAGGAAGAGTTCAATGTGCTGAGGTATCCTTGGGTGGGGCTATCCTTTGGACTAGCAGAGCGAAGCCTGGTGATGGGGAACTCACAGAAGTCCCTTCTCAAAGCAGGACCGGAGCTCTCTGATCTTTCCAGAGACTTCAGTTCCACTGGCTGCTTCGGGGCTTGTCCCATAACATGCAGGGAGCCGTCGGCCCCTGACTGTCCTGGGTCCAATGTAGAAGGGAGCTTTGATTCAGTACAAGTAGCACCCTTATCCTGATTTTCAGTGCTTCGCTGGCTACAACCAGAGCCGCAAGTAGAGGCCTCCATGCTCTCAGGTTCGGATGACTGCTGGTTGTCAGAGTCTGGTTGTACTTCAGTGTATATGTCGTTTAGCACACGAATGAACTGCTTCTGGTGATGTGTACACAGTCTGACCATAAATTTTTCCAGCGGAGACTTCGGCTGATTGTTAGAGTCTATTGCTATTGTCTCTGCTGCATCCTCACTAGAGAGACAAAGAGAGAAGCAGTCAGTAACATGTCCTAGGGAACATTAGTTTATGCTGCAAAGCCAGAATAACCCTTCTCCTCCCAGTCAGGCACATCACTTGCCTGACCACCAGGTAAGATCAAGCATCCTGTTTTCCTGGGGCTGGCAGGTGTCCCTTCAGTCCCAGCATGCACACTTACATGTGCACAATGCTGGAAGGACACAGACTGCACTTTTGTTGGTCTGCCACTGCCAGAGGACTCATAATTACACTTCTGCCTAGGACATCCCAGTGTGTAGGCACCATGTCACATGTTCAAAGCAAAGCTAAAAAGAATCAGACTTAGTATCTGCATGGCACCTGGTGTAGAAGGCCCAGTATTTCTAGAATTTCTGCACACCTCTGTTCCCTCACTCTGCACTGCTAGGCTGGGTGGGAGCAGAGCAGCATGCCAGCTGGGCATCCAGATGCCAGGAATCTTCAGCTACTCGAAGTCTTAAAATTCTGCTTACACCTCAGTGGCAGAAGATGTGTCTGGGGCCAAACTGAGCAGATCTGAGCCTCTTCTGTGGTCAGCACAGAAATTCTGGTGAGCTCTGAGCCTGCAGGACATGCAGGCAGCAAGGCATCCTCTGCAGTGTTGTGCCATTTGCACTGACCTTTGATTAGCTGCCATTTAATAAAGTGCGATGATGGGCTGCCAGCACACAGTGGTTGTGCAGAAAGGTGGGCTTCTACAGCACAGGGTCACTGCCACTAGCTAGCGCTCAAACCCAGGCCATTATCAGTTACCTGCTTGGCAGAGGCAATTAGTTAGGACTTACTGGTGGAGAGGTTAAGGGATAATTACCCAGTGTTTGCATGAACACATCATGAGTGCCATGCCAGGTGCTGTTTGCAAGACTGTATCTGTAACCAACAGCAGCACAGGCGATTCCCACCCAGTCCTGACCACACCAAGGGGGACTGACACAGGATCTTTACCAGTAATGCAGTGTTGCTTTGCAGCAACACTTGCACTTTGTACCTCCTGGCTTTGTACTGGAGGAGTGAAAGTCCTTTCTCCCCCTACAGCCTTTCTCTGCCAATCCCCCCACCAGCATCAGACACCAACCTCGCTCACTCAGCTGGGTCAAGGGGGGTAACACTTATCAAAGGATTAAGGGCCAGGGAGGAGAAAAGGAGCTTCATCTGGAGTGGGTTTTCCTGCTCCATGCTGTCAGGCACAGGGCTCAACAGGTGGATGAGGAGGAAGAGCTCCAATTTTGAGGAGCCATAAGCAGCAAAATGGAGAAGAGAAAGCCAGTGGCCAGAGCTAGCTGTTCTCAGTGGCATCAGACACACCAGAGCCAGCTCTGGGCAGCCCTCACCTGCTCCTTACTGCTTGCTGGCTGCTTTCTTTGAACTGACATGCACCAGGGAGGCACCTCCAGTGCCCTGATTCCCTGGGCTGGTGGGCACACCTGGGGCCACCTCAGACTCAGGGCTGACCAGGTCTCCTCTTTGCCCAGAAATGCCAGGCTCTCACCAAGCCTGCCCTAACCAGCTGCCACCCAGCCCTTTGCTTTCCAGTTTGCCCAGGCATAACATGTTCTACACGTTTGCCTCTCAAGCCCAGCCTCTCAGTTTCCTTAAAGGCTTCTTAGGCAGGGTTTTCTAAAACCACCTGGAAAGGCTGAGCAAGCTCAGCTTGCCGAATGTGTCCCAGAACACACTCCCAGGGTTAGCAATAAACAACGTACCTGGAGACTGCTTTACTACACCCAGGCGAGAAAAATGCCCTCCAGCAACCGTCTGAACTGGTCCTACCTGGCGCTGCGATGGCTTTCAATTTGGAACGTCTGGGATTAGTTTAAATATAAATACTCAGGTACGCCCTGGCCCCTCTCCAGAGCCCTGCATGGGAAGGGTTATGTCAGCCAGGATCTCTTACACGGCCCAGCTCCTCCCCTCGCTCTGCTGAATAACAAAAGAGGATAAAAAAACCTTTCAACCCCCTGGGCTTGGACCAGGGGGCTTTTCGAAGAGGCAGAGCTCAGCGTAATCTTTTTTCCACCTTTGCAAAGAGGGCGGCGACTCCCCTTACCTACTCACAAGCCCGGCTCTGAAAAGAAGCAGCCATCTTAACCCGGCAAGACTGAATTTAGAACGACAACAGCAGAGGTGGTGCCCTGCCCTGGCCCCTCCACTGCCATGCTGCCTGTGCAGCTGTGGGAAGGGGTTATGGTGGCAAAACAACCATCTCACTCCTTGCTGGGGCACCTTTGGGTGCTACACTCCATGTCTGTGAAGGAAGAATCCATGGCACAGGCAAAGTGATTGCTCGGGTGGGTGGCAAGAAAGGAAAGGCTGGATGATGTCTGGTGAGGAGAAGGTTGCAAACCTGTGGACAGAACAGGTTCTCTCCTGGTCTGGGAGAAGGGAACAAAGTGGCTGGGCACTGTCTTTTCCTGCCTTGCAGCCGTGATGCTGACCACAGCCAGCTGCAGGTCATGCCTGCTTTGCACAGGCGTGTGGGACTGAAAAGGCTCATGTCCTGCTTGTATGGCAGAGAGGACCTTGGCTCCCTGATTTTGAAGGTTCCAGTGGCATTTCTGCCTTGCCTTTCACCTAGTTTCTTCCTCTGAAGTATGACTTCATGCTCATTGTCACCTTATTTGCCCTACTGTACTCCAAGGAGACAATCAAAGATACACAGAGCTTGTTGAGCTATAAATTTAAAAAACAGAGATAAATATCTTTCCTGCTTGATAAAGGAAATAAATCCATTCAGTTTTGATGCCCTTTCTACTTAGAAGACCCATCTCACACCCAGTGACACAGTTCACCTGGCACATTGTGTTCAGGGTTCTCTGGTGTCATGCCACTTCAGCTCAAAGATAGGCTGCGACTTCTCACCTTGAGCTCATCTGCTCTTTCTCCAGTCCACCCCAGTGTGGGTACTGCAGGCAGCATCGTCTTTTTCTGGGTGTCTAAGGATAACCTTGGGGCAGAGCTTTCACTGCCACCTGCAGTCAGACTCTGAGGGTAGCTAGGTCCCAACTCTGTCCCTCCTCTCCCTGTGTCCCCAAGGGTGCTGAGCTGCAGCCTCTCCATCCCCAGATCTCTGAGACACACCGAGTTCTGTGCTCCCTGTGGCCTGATAATCTGTGTGCCTTGGTACCTATCCAGCATTTCCCATTATTCCTGTCTGTTCTGGCTATCACTAATAAATAAAACATGTCCATGGGCATTCTCTTGCGAGGCAGGATTGACTACACACTCCCTACTTAAGACAGTTTTGGAGGAGAGCTTGTTTCTGGCTCACATGTAAGAGCAGAGTTGCATCCAGTGCCCCACATTTTCAAGCAGAGTTGCTTATGGACAGTACAAACTGTTGCAGAGGAACTATTTTATTTTATGTGGTCTATCAGAATAGAGGAGAGGTGAGCTGACTGCAGAGCTGAAGTGTCTTTCCAGGGAAAGATGCCAGGTGCAAACAAGTTCCTCAGCCTGGCAAAAGTACAGCGGGAGCTAAAGACTGACTGGTAAACACAGAGGATGGGAATTGGGAACATGGTTTTAAACAGGAGGAAAATTTATTCTCAGGAGGCAGACGTCCTGCCTCTGAAGAGGCAGGCAGGCAGAGTCCTGCCTTGTGGGAGACACAGGCCAGTCCCACAGAAGCTGCTGGGCTGGAAAGACCAGCAACAGAACCCAGGGCTACCCATCCCACCTCCAGCCTTCTCCTTGGTGCCTGTACTCCCCCTTTCCCACAGGGCTTGGCTCAGGGTTCTCCTGTGTTTGGGTGTGCATGAGGAATGATCCATCTCTCTCAAGGGATGGAAAAGCCACAAGCCAAAAGGAGATTCACAACCAGTGAGAGACAATCTGGGGACCCTTTGTGCCACTAGCCAAGCTGTAAGAGCAGTCACAAACCTGTATGTGGTCCCCAGAAGGATTCACTGCAATGGGAGAGACAGCCCACCTGTCACTGAGCTTTCCTGCAGAGCCTGGGACATGGCAGGTCTGCCCTTTCTGCCCGCCAGCCTCGAGTGCTGCCTTCAGAAAGCTGTGGCTGCCGGATCTCCTCTGTTTCTGTGCCCCAGAATCCTTCCAGCCTCACTGCACACGTTACCCTGGGCCAGCAGAAGACAGCCCCAGTGTCCCAAGTGAATTTTATCACCAGAGCCCCTCACTACCTCCCAGCCCTTCTCGATTTCCTAGGGCAGCCCTGTTCTCTTCCCCTTCCCTGCCTGCCACAGAAGGTGTCAGAGGCATCAAGGGGCAGGAGCTGTCAGAGGCACAAGCGGAGCTGTTGCTATGCAACCCCGGCGGTGCAGCAATTAATGCTGGGGAAAACGTGCTGAGCTCTGAAGCTATTTGCATAGCTGCGTGCTGCAATACATTTGTTTGCATTGTGCCTCCACTGTTTAGTGGAGTTTAAAGTCAACCCTCCCCCAGCTCTTGCTGGAGGGGACCTGGGGCTTCCAACAAAGGCCACGCAGTTGGGGATGAAGGGGCTGGGGGAAGGCAGAGGTTTGTCAGTCCATAACACCTACAGACTGCACAGACAGGATTTACAGTATGGGGAGGAAGGACCAAGTTATCTGTGTTTCTTCATACACAGCCTGAGGAGCTTTTCCCAGCTCCTGCAGTGCCCCCAGCCCACTGGTGGGGTTGTCATATCTCTTCCTTCCTATTGTATCAGGGTGACACTGTGCTTGCTCTGCTTGTGAATTCCAGAAAAAAAAAAGTTTTAGGAGCAACCCAGCCTCTCTCTGGTTCTACAGTGTATTTGGGCAGGAACAAGGGAGGAAGAAAGGGAGAAAGAAATCAGCTGGTTTATACCAACCTACCTGGGAAGCCGGTCTCCAAAAACCTGTCAATTGCCAACTGCAATCTTCTGGTTTGCCCACCCCAAGTTTCTCACTATTGAACATGAAGCCTGTACCCTTTTTGGGCTTCTTTGTTTAGCCCTTGAACATCAGTTTGATTGACTATAAGTTTACAGGTATGTTTTGTACCTCAGAGGCACAAGAAGCAGCAGCAGAACAAAAGTTCAAGGCTAAGTGTTTCTGTTCCTTTCACACCACTCTAAGCACTAGGATTATAGTTCTGTAAAAGAAACAAAACATAACTATAAACTTATAAAATCCAATTCAGTATTTTTACGGGGATGAACTCTCCCCTCCCTCTCCTGTTGCCACACAGCTGCCTCTGCGCCAGTCGGCAGAGAGGTGCCTTGCACCACCCAAAAACAGAGGTGCCACTTGAATACCCCATCAAGCTGAAGAGTGTCTTGGAAACCTGACTAAAAGCAGAGACTTGAGAAGAAAGACTAACTGGTGAGCAATGCCCTCAGTCATCTGAACTCAAAGTGCTGACCATGCCCACTGTGAGCCCAAAGTCTGAGGCAGCATCTCACTGCCCTTGGGTGGCACCTCCAGCCCTGCTGGTTTCAACCACTTAATTTATTTTTCAGGGTGAGTGGAAATGCCTTTTTGAGGAGTTGCAAAGGAAGAACAGTCTCTTAAAGGGGACCTGCTCACTGCTGGCAGTCAGGTGAGATGACCCCAGCCCCAAGGGTGCAGTGAATCCTGCATGCTAAGTGTGCAGTTGGGAAAGGGCTGTGCTGTGGGTTCCCAAGGAGAGGCTGTGCTGGAGGGCTGCATGCAGAGATCTAATCCAGCAGAAGGGGGAAATGGATTCTCTGCCAGTCCCAGTTCAGCTTGCTGGAATAGCCACACAAAAGCAAACACGCTGGGAAAGGCGTGGGACCCTCTGACTGTGCTCAAACCCATCTCCAGTCATGGCTGCAGCACAGACCTCGTGCCTTCCTTCTGCTGGCAGAATGGATGTGGCGATCCCTTGAAGGGAATGGGCAAATCAGCTGTGGGCACAAATAGTGTAAGCCACAGAAGCAAGATTTTCTGGGGCTCATCTTTCAAAGCCCCAATTAAAGGCTGACACTGGATGCACCAGTTTAAATGCCTGCTTTTCAGTCCTCAGAAATATGCCTGGCACCTCACACTCCCCACACAGATGAATGAGTCCCTTCACACCTCTGTGGGTGCTACAGTAATTCTCTCTCACTGCACTGAAAAAAAATAGAAAAGCAGCATGCAAAGAGCTGCGGCTCCACATAACAGCTAGGAAGGAGAAAAAAGCACTCTCCTTGTCTAAATTAAAAGCTGAAGTTGTGCAAAGCACAGCCAAAATAACTATGGAAATATTGCTGTCAGGCTCTCAAGGCCCCTGAATTTACTCCGTCCTTGGTGACGCACATGGGGATGGACTGAGCTTGTATTTCAACTGAAAAGCAGGAAGAAACAAGTTATAGATGGGTTTTGTTTGGCTGGGCTTTTTTGTCAGCTGCATGTATTCATCAACATATCCAGGTTGTAAAATCAGCCAACTGGCTGGACAAATAACAGACATCCATTACAGATTCAGACTTTTAACCCTTCAGAGTAGTGTCTTCTATTTGTTTATTTATTTTTTAAACTACTTAAACATTAAAAATCACTTCTCCCCACCTGTAACCAAATAGAAATCAAACAAACCAAGTTGGCTTTAAGAAAAACCCAATAGCAGCCTAAAATAAGTTTTGCTTTTTTATATTCCTGTCATAACTTCCCTGACTCCCACCTTCCCCAAAACCCAACTGTATTTTATAGTAGTTTATAATTTCTGTGATACTTCTAATACAATGTTTAATGACTAATTAAAAATTTTACCACTGAGCTATTGTTTTAAAACCAAGGGAAATTTATCATGTTGGAAATACTATTCTACATACCAACTTTCAAACCCTTTCCAGAATTGTCCTTGCTAATTTTTCTAATTATATCAAGATCATTTGGGATCTTCCCTTTAAGGAAAAAAAAAATTACCATGACTGTTTCTTTCTGAGACAATACCCAGAATCTTTGCTGAGCTAGGTGCTCCAAAAGGATAGATAGCACCAGAAGACCAGAATAGATAGAAAAACAGACAGCACCAGAAGACAGATAACAAAAGCATGCAGGGAAAAAAAAAAAAGTTCTTACAATGATTTTCACGGCTTTGCACGTTTTAAAAAAAGCAGCACCCAGTTAAGAGAAGGGAGAATGAACCTCAGGGACTGTGGAGTAGGGAGAGATGCCCTGAGTGTCTTTAACAGTCACAGGAAGATATACTGGCTCTGGACCTGAGGTGACACAGGTGTATGGCCTCTCTCTTGCTCTGAGTCCATGGCTCAGTTCCTGTCTGTCCTGCAGCACACTGGGGACAAAGTTCTCCCTCCCCAGCCGTCAGACATGCACAAGTCAGCTGGAGTCACTGCAACTGCAAAGATTCAACAACTAGCAAACTCCCACTGAAGGTGCACTCATCTGCAGTAAATGAGGGCTTGTGAGAAGGATAGGCTGTGCTGTGAAAAATTTCACCTTCCCCTCCTAAGCTGAATATACACACTGAAAGGTGGAAGAAAACTCAAATGCATTGGACACCCTCCTCTAAGACTTTCCTGGTCCCTGTTCCAACAGACACGTTGCCATGCACAGCCACTGCCTACTTCTAGAAGTCTTCAAGGTTTTCAAATTCTGCAATTATCCACATTGGGTTTTTTTCCCCAGCATGGATATGAGAAACCAAATGCAGGAGTTAGATAGAACACTCACTAGAGTCAACCACACTCAGCACAGCCCAGGTGCCAAAGCTTGGGAGGGGCCAGTGGAGACATCTGGAGAGGAGAGGGTATCCTGGGTGTAATTAACAGATGTAGGGGGATATGACCCCATTTCAGATAACTTGGAGATTCAGATAATTGGGCCTCAGATAATCAAGGCCACATTGTTAATAGAAACAGTATCACAACTCCTAAGGGTGGCACACCCCGTGTGCCAATGCCATCCCCTCCTTGCATGGGAATGCCTGGTGAAATATGAATTAGTGATTTGATATATGTCCATACTCTCTGTCAGCTGCTGGGCTGAGCAGCAAAGGCTGTTTCTGATGCACCACTTTGGCTGGCTGCTTGGGAAATAGGTTAAGGCAGAGATGTGGATTGCAGCCCTGGATGCCTGGGGACAAGGCTGTCTCAGAGCTGATGGGCTAGGTAAGCTTTATTTTGAAAGTGGGTTAATTTAGCTGCCATTCAACCACCATTAAATGATGCAGGTTAATTTTATAGTCAGATAACTATTAAGAAACCAAAACATAAGGCAGGAAATGTCTCCATGCATACCAGTGAGGAGAGATTTCCTCTGCGCTAATGCACACCCCTCCCCTTCAGCTCAAACCTCTCATCCTTCCATTTCTGCACATCCCTCACATCATCTTTTTTTTTTTTTNGTGATTACACACCCTTGTCCTTCCTCCCTCTCTTAAGAGAGTCCATTCTTCCTCTCAAAAATTCACCTTGATATCCTGGCCTGCAATTATTTTTCTCCTTTGTTTATATTGTCACACATCTCAATGCTAGAGGAAGGCTAACAAATCCAAACCACATCTGATTCTGGCAAATGTCCACTAAGAAAGGTTCTATCTTCCCCCACACAGCCAATATTTGTGCAGCTACATGGTAAATTGAGGTAGGAAACTACACCTTGCTTAGTATGTAACATTTCATTACTACTAATATACCCAGTTTACTTTAGGGGTATTTACCATATTTAAATCCTCCTCCATTGGCATTTTACCCTTTATAAACGGATGCTGCAGTTGAAAAGTACTTTATCTCTATGCAACTTTCCACAGCATAATGATAGGTATTGTTTGTTTCTTTATACTGGTGACAAAACCCATCAATTCCTGGTTTGTCATAAAAGGAAAAATAAAATGAAAAAAATTACCAACAGCAGCTTATGCCTGCAAAGGAACAGATCCTTTGGAAAAAAGCAGAGGTGAGTCATCACTCCTCACGTGCAGCAAGGAAGGAACAAGCATCACAGCCCTGCAGATCCCCCCGAGATGCCTTCACAGATTGCCTCCCTCTGACTTCTGTGCTTTCCTGGTCCCTCCAGCAGGAAAATGAGTCCCTAACATTTGCAGAGAAAGCAAAAGCGATGATGACCCATTAGCACATGCTGCCCATCAAGGAATCGCAGATCTCCTCTACCGCAGATGTTTTTTATCATATCAAGAGTAAGTGTGCTAACGCAAACCCTGAGAGCTGACAGAAACGAACTCACACCTGACCACGCAGTTGTAACGAGACAACAATGCTAACATTGGGATGTTGGCATTTGCACTGTGCTTTTTATGACCAGAGAAATATGAACGGGACCATACCCAGAAATTGCAACTAAACGACCTTTGAAAAATCCTCCTTGCAGCAACTCAGATGTTCAGATGGTGACACATGCACATCATGGGAATTCTGACCCACAGAAGGCAGAGTGCCAAGTCCCATGTTGTCCTGCTGAGGCCTCACTACTCTTATAAATCTTGCAATGAAAGTCCTTTTTTTACTTACAAGCTATAAAAGAACAGATGAAAAAGCCAAAACCCAACCCCCATCAATCTGCTCTTTGCCAGCACGAAGCCACTACCTTTGTCACTGTGATTTTAAGCTTTATAATTATTATTCTATTGCAATATTACATTATATAACTATTATTCCAAATTTAATAATATAATTGAGTGCAGAGTATATTTCTTTAAAATCCTGAGTTATGTTATTTTTTATCAATTAGCAATCCAGTCTACACTCAAACAAAAGTAAAGGCACCAATGTAAGGACAGGTGTGGGCAAGGTGACTAGAATTAAAGAGCAGATGAGTGGTTACCCTTACCATACACATTTGTGTTTGTTATAGAAAAGCCAGTACAGGGTGTAAAACAGGAGCTAAAATCTACTTGCTTTTGTTCATGAGCAGCAAAGCTCACTGAATTACAGCTAAATAGACCTCTAGTGAGCAGGAAGGTCAGGCAGCTGCCACCATGGTCGGACTAGAACTTAGTTATTAACAACCACACTTCAGGAACCAAGTAAGTTTGTTTAGCTTTCACACCTTGAGCTGATGTTTGATGAATAGAAACAAGAAAGAAACTTGTATTTCTGTACAGAGTATATTTGCTATGATAGCTTATTATGAAAACCAGAATCCTACCGGGTCTCTTTTTACAGTCTCCTTTCAAAATCAAATAGTTTGTTTTAAACCCTTGATAACACCTCACAGGGAGCTAGTTGCTTTAAAGGCCTGAAAGGAATTTCAGGAAGATTCCATGTGTGACCAACAGGGCACCTGAAAGCATGAAAAAACTATACTACCACCTTCACCTGAAAGGGGAACGTGGTGAAACTAGTGGATCCTCCAAGCAACTATCTCAGGCTTAGATTATAGCAAGGAACTCAGCACAAATATGGGCTGTGTATATTAAAAACCTCTTCACAAGTGCAGAGTTGTTCAGCTTTTCCTGGTGTCAGACTAACTCAACAATTAGTGTCAGGGCCTTCCTCTAAAGCTCATGGAGAAGAAAGGCTTGGCTTTAAGAAAGGAAACCATAAAAGCCCCTTTCAAAGTTAGGAGTACCATTCCAAATGAGTTAAGCAAACCCTATACTTTAATAGCTGGGCAGGAGGGATCTGGGACATGTGACAATGGGATCTTGGTGCACATCAGCAAAAAAAAAAAAATATTCCAAACCTTAACAGGTGTAACCTATTTAGCACTGTAATTTTTACAGGCAGTTTGCTAATAATTCTGTACAGACAAACCACTCCTGTTAGCACACAGATGGCTGATCTGCACCTGGAGCAGGAGTCCAGCAAAGTTAGGCAAGCAAGCTGTCACCAAGCCAGCCCTGGAAAGCACAGCCAGGGAGACAAGGCAGGAGCCACACATCAACAGATCCACTGCAGGCTCAGGTACAGGTGACAGCTGAAGCCTCTGCCCCAGCCCTCATGGTGTTAAGGTGAGGACTGGGTGGGTTATGGTCCAGAACTCCGGTCAGCTCCTTAGGGGGATGCAGCTGTATTTTCATACAGGCAACTTTTGTACATTCAGGCAGCAGTGCTTATATTTCTAAGCTCTAAAGCATACCTTAAACGCTTCTAACTTTAGTTGAGCTTTTAAACAATTCCTGGAAATCTGAGCTGTAGCCACCTCACACAAAATTCTGCCTTTCAGACTCTTGCAGAGCTGTGAGACACCTGCAGAGGAGGAGGCAGCAAGAGAAGATTTTTAGAAGTTCTATTTCAAATGTGATCTGTAATTTTTATACATTCAAAGTGACCTGTAAAAACAAGGAGCAGTTGTTTTGTGTTCCCTCTTCATGACACCAAAAGGAGCTTTCAAAGATTGTGTTGTCTGCGGTTTTCAAGTAGGTGGGTAAGAAGGAACTTAATTAATTCATAATTCATAGGTGTGAAGTCATTCACATTTCTTTTGATTTTCCTACTAGACAGCTAAGAACACCTTCGATTTCAAGTTACAGAGTCTGCATCAAATGTACCAGATCAGAGGAAACAGCACTCTCACAAATTGAGATCCTTCTAGCATTGTAATATCTATTAAAATGTCTCAAGAATAATTAATTTTAAAAGATCAACTTTCTCTTTAATCTCTTATCCATCCTCATTGTATCAAAGTCCATAATCCTAGATTTGCCCTAACACTTCAAGCTCAGTTTTTTGAAATTGCTTTTCATCTGTAGCTCTGTCCCTCTGCATATGAATCACATTCCTAAACAGGTCCAAGAACCTACTACTTGCTTCCAGTTAAACCCTCCATTCAGCCAGTACCCTTGTTTGGGCATCTGGCAGAGCAGAGTTGGCAGATTAAGAAAATAGTGATTTGCTGAAGTATCTTCCTGAATCAGGATTTAAATCCTCCCCCTCCCCCAGACCCACTTTTGTCATGCCTCTAAGAAATTAGAGAGCTCAGCATGCTCAGGCAGGAAAGCCACTGGTGATCTGTGTTACTGCAGATGCCAGAGCAAGCTCTGCGCTGCTGCTGTTTGACTCTGAGGAGCCACGGCACAAGGGCTCGGCTTTTGGTTACATGGGAAGGTGAAGCCATGATGCTCAGGAATTCCCTCAGTTAAACCAGCCTCACTCACAAAACTTTAGTTTATTTCCAACTTTTGGATCCTTCATGCTGAGTTCAGGGAGTTGCCTCCTTACAAATTTAGTTTCAACGCCAAAACTTGCAGGTGCACTTGAAGCTGAAGCTTCCTGCTCTTCCCCTCCCAGCAGCTCTCACTTCCACAGAGGAGCAAGGAGCAGAGCCTCTCATTTCACATCTGAGAGTACCTGCACTGTAGCAAGTGACCCAGGTGGATGTGGGGGTACGGTCCACTGCTACTCCACAAAGCATCTTTTACTTCAGAAGGTGACCAGATATGCTCTTGAAGGTACAAAAAAAGGAAGCTCCCTCTTCCAATAACAGACTGAACAGCTCAAAACCTGCACAGAGTCCAAATAAGCTGATGGAAATTAGCAGGTGACTTTTAAAGCCGCCTAACAGGACTAATTGTGTTTCTTTTCTACTTTTATAAGAGACAACATCATGGAAGCTTCTTTCTGGGTCTGTGTGCAACATCTTGTGTAATCTTGTCGTGATACAAGAAACAGCTTTTAAAAGAAGAAATCAAGACTGTGCTCCTTTAAGTTTGAACAATTTCTTCTTAGCAGTGCGAGACTATCAGCAAGTCCTTCAGGAAAAGCAGAAAAACTTGGTATTTGTGATAATCGCAGGACTAAAAGTGTCAATTAAAAATGTTCTGGGACAAGCCTGCACAGTGTAATGCATCCTAAAGAATGGCAGATGGGAATATGGTTCATCACTTTCAAAGGCTATTTTCATAGATTTGACAGATGTATTCAGACAAAGATAAAAAAATATGATAAATTATAGTTTACTGCACAAGGCTTTCAAGCTATTTACACATAAAAACTCACTGAATTCCTGAGTAAGTGTAAGATTTAGTCTCTAGTTAAACCAAGTTTTTTATTCAAGAGATATTTGCCTGGTGAAGCTAAACCAATGACTACACCCATTTACCATTTTACTTTTTGTTTTTAATACGGTATTAGTATACAAGGAATACAATAATTAGTTTATAATGGAACAGTTATTTAAGGATCTTAAAAAAAAAAGGCACTGAAAAATGCAAAACCTAAATTACCTACTTTTCAATAGCACATGCTAAGAAAGGCAATTTCTCAGGAGAAAAGAAACCCAGGCTAGATACTGTGCAGCATTATGAGTTTTTCTAAAGCTAGGAAATCCCTATGCATCACTCTCAAAATCATGCTAGAACTGAACACAAAGGTTAGCAGAAATGCCTAAACTCACGTGGGTTCCATTATACACCACTTAGTGTAACCTACTTTTTAGTATTCAGCATTTCAGTATCAATAATGCATAACGTCAAAAGTAGTTCAACTCAAAGTACAGTCACGAGAAAGTAAACATGGATCTTGGAGAAGGGCCGGCTGCAGTGTGGTGTCACTGCTGGATTTGCCTTGTGCCCCCATGCAGAGGGACAGCAACATAGAGTTGCTGGTGCTTTCCTTGTGCTAACGGGGAGCTGGGGACCTACCCCCTCTGCGGAACAAGAGCAGAGAAAATAAAGCTGCAGAGAAAATAAAACCAACACCAGTGCCCTAGGGAGCAGCTAAGCAACGAGCCTGTGCCTGGTGACGTGTGCTCCAGTGCAAAGTTCTGCTGCCCAAATCAGTGCCCTGCCTGCCGCCACCCCACAGCCCAAAGCCGACCCACAGGGGGCTCGGGCCACGCTTTCACTACCTCCTGCCTACCTTGGCTCAATTCTAAGTGCTCAGTGAACATCACTACACCACATTTTATTTTCCCTCCCGAGAGATTGTTTGTTCTTCACTGGATAAATTATTTACCATTAAGAAAATTAAGGTGGCCAGTAGGGAAGCGCAAATTAGAGTACGGGAGTTCATGAGACGGGGCTGCTATGAGACAGCGTTTCAGCTTTCACACGTATTCCCTACCCAGCTGCTAAAGCAGCTTTATCGTCAATCCTATTTAGGACAAGAACCCAAAGGAGTACGGAGATTCCAAAGCTCAGTCCTTCAGCCAGAAATTGCTTTGCCTTCTATTTTCACTTCCTCCCCTGCTTCTCCTCCCTTGGGATAGTTTGCATCTCATATCCTTGGGCTACTAATACAGACATTTAGAGAGCACATTAGAAACAACAGAATTGGAACCCCTTGAAGTTTTTCACAACAAAATTTATTAGAAGAATAGTGGTTTTGAAAAGTCTAGCATCCAGTGAAAACTACCATACACAACATTACAGCTGGGAATGTGTTTCCAAAATGACATGGTCAAATAATACAATGGAGCCATTAAATCTTACACATGCACAACAAGAGAATTAGCGCTTTGACATACAATGCAAAAAATAAATGGACCACATGAAATAAAAATTTAAAAGTACTTATCACATACATTAAGACACAGCTTATTTAGTCCAGTCAAAAAATCAGAACTGCATTAAAAAAATTAATGTAGTGCAATCAAACCAAAAACCTTAATTTGTGATCATAAGTGCTCTACTACATAAAACATTGATCATAGCAAGGAACAAAAAATTCAAATCACACAGTACAAAAAAAATCTGTAAATAAATATAAACTACAGTACAAGAGAAATATTAAATTATACAATTCCGTCAAACTGTAAACAGTATATTGAAATGAGGTCCATAAGAGTAAAGGGGGGGTTCCTGTTTTTTTTTCCCATGACACTTGAACTTCTAGAGGTCAGAGAGAAATGCCATTTTCCATACTCTTCAAAGACTATGGGTTACATAAATAGAAAGAGAAGACTTTTTAGATGTAAAGTGTCAAATAATAAAGCAGAGGTGTTGCTGACTTGCCAACAGATCACCATGAAGGCAGAACAGCAGATTTTAGTTTCAGGCTTGGCCTCCAGGTGAGCGCAGCACAGAGGGCTGGCACTGCAGGTGTTTGGTGAATAGTGCTCAGCCTTAGAAAGGAGGCACCTCATGAGCTCTAGTCCTACCCAGGAGGTGGAAGTAATTATGGACAACCTGGACCTCTGCTGATTATCTGACAGGTTTACATGCTTGTCATACAAACACCAACTTTGGCAGAACAATTACTAATAAACTCAAAGCACTCCCGGCCCATTGGTTTCCATCACAGTGGCCAGTGCACAGAATTCTCTAAGGACATTGCATAACTAGAGTGTAGAGGTCAGACAGCCAAGGACCCGTGCTTGAGGTTAGAAGTAGTTATGGTGAGAGAGAAGCAAGAGCCACGTTAAGAAGCTGCCTCTGCTGTTCGCAGAAGCAGCTGGGAATGTATTTCATTTTTAGCTGCGCTGGCTAGTAGTGGCATTTTAAAATATATAAGTTTAAGATAACATATATACTATATATGTATATAATATAATACATATTATATAATATACATAGGAATTTCTTACAATACATACCAGGAACCCCCACGCGATCTGTTCAGTAGTAATAACTGAATATACAGAATGCCACTATAAGTGTCTGAGGCACTGTGTGCTGGAGAGTAAATATGCAGCTTTAAAATCCGTTTGGCTGAGTTATACCTGGATACCTGAACTGAGTTTTAAGTTGACATTCATCAAGGATGTGCTATCAGCACGTCAAAAGAAAAGCAAAACAAAATACAAGTCACTGCTAGGTTTAAGAAGAGTACAAGTACCTGAATTGAGTGAGGATAGTGTGTAAACTGTCCCTGAGGGTTTTTAAACAGTGTGTGTACAAGTTGGATTCCTAAGAACATTAGTTTAAACTTACATTGCGGACTGATAAAATACCAATGTCTGACAATTTAACAAGTGGAGGTTAAAAAGAGTTATGAGCAAACACTCAAAACATTTTATACATTTTAAAGCAGCAGTAAGCTGCTGTAAGCATACATCCCATCAGTACAAGCAACACGTGGGACTCAGATAAAGGTTTCTATTTGCAAAAAGCCCATCATATATCAATAAGTAAAGAATATTCACCTGCTAAATTAGAATGCACCTAGTTACAGACTAGCAATTCAAGATTAATTTTTTAATCAAATACTTTGCTATACTTTGCTATTACATACTAAAATTCCTTAAGCTCACTAATGCTGGTATTCTAATCTATTTTTTTAAATGTTCCCCCTTCATTTAAGAAATATACCATTCCACAACTTAAACATTAAGATCCATTTTCAGTCCTCAGATGTAAAAAGCATGTCAATGAGTTTATATTAAAAATTTACATGGTAAAAAGGCTTGAATTTCAGCCAGAGATTCTAAATACTACTCATTCCCTGAAGGCATAAGGGAGAAAGAATCCCTACCCATTTTTCTTGTGATACAGTTTTCAAACTGAACATTAAACAATGGTCCAAAATGTTGTTTTTTTTCAGTTAGGGAAACTTCCTTTCCCTATCCATCATCCCAGATTCCCAATGTTAAGCCCTGAAATGGCCTACTGAAATGATCAGTTAAAAATACCAGGCATGTATATATACATCCCCTGCCTGAACTCTAGAATACTTTGTTGTACTAGTCTTTAAAAGACAAATTAGTATCCCAAGAGACCTTGTGATCTGACCTGACAAGCTGTTAAATGATCCTAGTTTGTATATTTGAAGTATCTCATAACCTGAAGACCAGATTTAATTAAGACTCTGGCATTGTAACAGAAAAAGTGCTGCAGTTATTTATCCCTTTTCTGGTACTTTAGAATAGGTCAGACAAGTGCTTTTTGTAGTGACAGTAAAAGTTTACATGTTTTCATGCAGGCATAAAAATTATTATCTGCAAAACTATTTGAGAAATGTAGCACCAAGTAATTGATAAACTGTTTAAGTAGCTCTAGTAGTATCCTCATTATTTCTGAGTAGGAAAATAATATTAAGATAAACTGTGCTAGGTGATGAGAGAAATTGGTTTTGATGTTATCTTTTCCTGCTCCAGTCAGAATCAAGCCTTTGTCCTAATGCCTGCTCTCTAAGGTAGTTATCATCTTGAGTCCTCCTAAATTATACTTACCAATTCCACAGAGACAAGCATGGGGGCTTGTGCTTGTGGAGATGTTTGTTTTTAAGAAGCTAAATTAAATGCCCTGGACAGGCTGAAAAAAATCCTCCTTCCTAGTACATCACCCAGGAAAAGTGATTTTGCAACTAGACTAAGAGATTTTTGTGAGGATTAAATAAAACTCTCCTAATATGAAGGGTTCTCTGACCATACCTGAATATAGGCATAATTCAGTAGGACATGAGGTCAAAACTGCTGCTGTAGTACTGGTTTAGAGACTTGGCCCCAGTCAAAGAAAGAACAGGAGAGAGAGAGAGATGGACACTAGAATGCTCTAAGTACTTAACAGCTTTTTCTGGTATACATGAAGTGGATCTGCAGACAATTTTGAGTTTGTAATATCTCTCTGCCTAGTAGTCATCACAGCGTATTGTGTTTATATACTGGATAACCTGAAATGAGTTACTATAGTGGCTACTTTTCTGCTACATTCATCAGAACTGCATACAACTAGCAGTGCAGATTTTCAGGTTTCTGAAGGTTCCAATTACTGAATTTTCAATATAATTCAAGATCAAGTAGAAACCTTTATAGTACCAAAACAAATCTCAAAATTATTTTCTTACAGCTTTCTAAAACAATATTAGCCAACATTATGTACTGATGCCAAGAAAAAGCAACATTGACCTAGACTGAAATTACATTTAGTTTCTGAAACATTTGTGGGGAATACCTAGAGGGGTTTCTGATCCTCATGCAAATGAGGGAAGCAACCCTTCCCATCCTACTTCTAACATTTGGCAGATAATTTAATCTATTTAAAATATTGTGACAAATCTTTCAGTAAGGCTAATAATTTTGCCTTTGTAAGATTTTGGACTGCAATGAGAGTATTCATTTTTATACTGAAGAGCTCAAATTTTGTCTTCACTGAAGAAAGAGGTCTTTACGTTACAGATGCAGCCACACTGTTTTTTGAGAAAAAAGGGAACAGCAGAGTGCTCCCTTCACTCCTTGGACACTGTGTTCTTCTCCTAAGACTCAAGGACATCTTAAGAGCGTTACATGAAAGTAAACTGGAAAGTAAGACATGGCAATTCCAGTTTTGCCAGTATAACAATCGTTGCAGATGATACAAAAAGCAATTCAATCAGAACTAAAAAGTTGTTTCACAAAGCTTACTCAACCCTAAAGCCCCTGAATCACTTTGCCAGCACCCATGAATTTCCATGGAAAGGCAATCTAATCCCTGTACTCCCTAGTACGCATGAATAAAATATTTAGATGTAAATGCTGGCCTGCCACAAGACAAAGCACAGGCTATTCCTTGTCTGCTCTTATCCAGTCTAAACACAATTGCAGTTACCTCCCATGTTTAGGAATATCCTCCAGCTGTGGTAAGTTCTACAAAAACGGTTGTGCAGGAGTTGTGAGAGAACACAGAAGATGAATGTGTTCCCTTACTAGAGGCATTATCCTATCTGTACCTCTGCATTGTCAAAACTAATTTTTTCTCCAATTGCCAAAAAAGCTCAGATTTCCAATTCAGGTCTAGCAGTAGGGTTGGTAATGCAAGCATCAAGTTATGAGTTCTGCCACAAAAAAGAAAGTAAAGGCATACCTGTATTGCTTATGCAGCAACTTCTCCTGTGCAACAGGGGAAAAATAAGAAATTCTAAAGGAAACTGTCTTGCACCTTTAGAAAAAAAAAAAATCAGGGAATGACTGGAAAATAAATTATCTTTAGACAGAAATAAAAACGAGTCCAGAAACGTGTCCCTACAATATCTAACTGGAAACGTTCAACTCTATAGCTGTACTCAAGCATTACAGCCACAATAATGCCTACAACACTGTGGAATGAGGATCCAGCTGGCTGAAAGTGAGGTAATAGTTTGTAATAGGTCAGAGTTCTAAAAAAGCACTTTTACATCTTACAAATCCAAATTTAAAAAAAAAAAAAAAAGGACACAATTCATACATGTTGGGCTTTCTCACCAGAACTGTACGATAATTAACTCCACACCAGGACCCCTACCACACTAAGCCTTACTCATCTTCAATTATATGCTGCAGCAAAGATTTACCAAGCGACACCTAAACTTCAGTACAATATGAAACTTCGATTCTTAAAACTTTATACACACAAAATATAAAATTACTTTTCTAGGATGGGGTAGGGGAGGGGGATTCTCCTTCATGGTACTTGGACTGAAAAACTAGTTTTCAGAGACTGCCACAAATATTATTCACAGTTTCTTGCTGTCAGGCTTTTTCAGCTACATCAACAGTAGTACACAACAATACTGTTAAGTCCAATAACTACATCGGATGGACATTCTCGGGAATAAGAGAAAACTAGTGACAAAAAATACCTGAAAGGTCTCCTCCTAACAACGTTTCCATTTTTACAGGGTTGCAGTTTGTCTATGTTACACGTTAATGCGATCTCAGAAGAGCAGCAGGAGAAGGCTTTAAAATCTTTCTCCTGTCCAAGTGATCCAAGTAACATAAGCATCCACTTACCAGAAATAAGATGAGAAACAAGGCTTTTGTTACAAAGACCGCAGTGAACCACACCTTCCCACACCAAAATATGGTCAACCAGGGATTTTGGCCATGCAAACTGCTGGTCAGCAGAAAATTAAGCATGCTAATGGACAAACATTAATTCCAATCATATATTTAAAATGATCCCAAATACTACTAGTTAGCTACACTGAAAGCACCTGCAAAAAATATGTAGTGAAAAATGAAACAAAATCTTAGTGATCATTGCAGCACTTAGAGTGATACTAGTCTTAAGTGATGAATCACCTCAGAGAAAATACGTTAGATGGGACTTTGAAACAAAAAAGTAACATTAAAAGGTGCACCTGAATATTACAGACTAAATTTACAAAACCTACAATAAGGTAAAATATATATCTTTTGAATATTCAGCAGCTTTTTTTTTAAATTTGTTTTTATTTTTTGAGAGGCTCATGAAATTTTAAAAAGGGACCACTAACTAATCTCAACCATGCTTCACAAAACAATAATGGCTATTTCATATTGCAGTTACCAATGTAATGCAATTAGTGCTTAAAAAATAATCTACACTTTTTCTTTTTTTTCCTTTTTAAACAGAGACCTTTGGAGGAAATATGGTTGTTCAAAAGCTTCTCGAAAAAGAAAGATTACCTGAATATTAAGTTATCACAGATCAAGTGTTGTGTTTAAAAGCTTTGTAGTCATGAGTATTACAATCTTCAGGTCTCAGGACATTTAAACTGAGAAAGTTACGTGTTTGGTTTGTTGTTGTTTTTTTTAAAATCCACTTTCTAACCAAAGCAAATAAAGAGTACTCAACTTCTCACTATCTATTTACAATTCTTAGCCTACAGTCTGAAATGACAAGACAAATTCTCTTTTAAAACTGCAGCATTAAAGGGTAGGCACACCATTCTTCTGCTGCACGATTGTCACCCACTTAAACATACACATACAAAATATTTAGGTTAGTAAAATGAGCACTCCACTTACACTACAGTGACAAGTTTTATAAAACTCAACTCATGTTTCTTAAATAAGGACAGCTGCAAAAGGTTAAACCTCTCTCAAGAGTAAAACTGTTACTTTTTTTTTTAACTTGCAACAAACTTTCTACCATAACTTCCAACAGCAGATGAAACCACACCTTAAACTGCGCCTTTATTGCAATCACCAGCTAAACTGGAGCATATTGCAGAGTTTATATACTGCTACTGAGCTTAAACTGCTTTAAATGCCAAGATGACAACTAAAAAGCTACAAGGAACCAGGATTTTGAGAACTAAAATATATTAAGTAAAAAAAAATAAAGTATACTTGGGGCCAAGTGCCCAGTCCATTTCAAGAATGAGCAGTGCATATTTAAAACAACAGCAATGGTGTGCCTAACCTTTGAAAATATGAAGTTGCTGGGGAGGGGGAGAGGCTAACAGAATCAACTGTTCCAGAAGTCATTCAGCATCCCTAGGGCTACCTAGGCCACCCTCCCATGAACTTTGAGAAACCACTTTCACTGACATCACTTAATGCTCTCACACAAAAACTCCAATGCTTCTTTTGGTTGTGCAAATGGGGAAATAAATGGTAATTCTATCTACCTTTTGCACAGATTAAGACCAAATTGCTTCTACCTGAAGAACCAGCAATTACGATTTGGTCATGTTGTGGTAAATCCAGTAAGCTCCACTTAGTTACTGACCACTCCCGCAGAAAGTATCAAAGATAAAAGTTCAGTACAAAACTTATCCTGGATCTCCATATAATCATAAAGATATCACCATATTGAAAAAAAACCCCAGTTTTGTGGTTTATGGAGTGCTTTTTTTAATGGTGTTTAAATGCTTATTCTAGCATGTGCTAAACCACTATCAAAATAGATTAAATAAAAACAACAACAAAAAAGCAGGATTAAATAAATTCCTGCTACTGGCAACTGTAATATTTAAAAAGGAAACACCCATTCATTGAGTGTTCGACCCTGACAGTATTACAGATAGATATGATGCAGAGCCTGAATTAGATCAGGCTATCAGTGTTTTACTTCTTCCCTGAACATTAACAAGCTCCTTCACTAATGCGGATATTTGGGCAGACTACTGAGGTTGTAACGTTTGAGATCACCATTTTGTGGGATATTTTTTTCCTTTTTTTTTTTTTTTTTTTTTTTTTCTTTTTCACAGTATTTTTTTTTTCTTTTTTTTTTTTTTTTTTTTCTTTTCAGTATCACAGTAGTTTGTTATGCAAATCCCCCATCCCTGGATTAGTCATTTAAACTAGCTGTTGGGACCACATAGTTTAGTAAACTCAGAATCAAGTCTGTAAAAAGTGTAAAGGTCACAAAGAACCATAGTTCTGGTATAATGAGGCATACCCTAATACATCATTTAGTGTACCCTGACTGCTCCTGACTGTGAGAAGCTTGTCTTCCGTGAGATAAGGCTACATCCTCAAGCAGGTGAGTTTAAATATCACCCTTCAAAAACACCAAATAAAATTATAGCAAAGGTAGTGTTATAAATAATTAACTGACATTTTCTGAAGGTAGTGTATGTAAGTTTTCCCTCCCCTCCCCTCCGGGTGAGCACTAAGCACACAGCAAATGGTAAGTACGGTTAATTTAGAAAGAAAACAGTGGAGAGCCTAATTAGACCCAATTGATTATCTATCTAGTTGACAAATCTGAGTTCACGAGAGGTACCATTCCTAAATAATTTGATTTAGCTCAAATCTTTCAATCAACTGGATCAACAAAAAGAAGAGGGGGAAAAAAGATTTCTGAAACATTTTTGAAGAATGACAGTCTGATTTTCATTTGAAAATTGCCCGGTTTTAGGAGAGTGTCAGTTTAACAAAGTGGACTTATTTCTATAAAGGCAGATACGAAAAATCCAACATCAGAAGTTCAGGCAGGCTCTACAGGCAAGACGTCCACTTCTACAGATCTGCATTCTTTGTGAGGTAACTCAATTCTCTATTACAGAGAAACATGCAAAAGGCAAAAAAAAAAAAAAAAAAAAACAAACAAAGAAAGAAAGAGGGCAGTGGGCAGGTGAAGGGGGGAAACTGCACCAAACCAGGCTGGAAAAATTTACAAATGTGACATTCAGAGCACATCTTTCACCTGTGTTCACATAAGTCTATGCTAAACTGCAAAGGAAAGAGCTTTGCAGTAAACAGGAGACTCAGGTGCGCTCAGTGATGGTTGAACTATGCAGTAGTGCTCACCCAGTTTGCAAAGTAATTGGCACTCTACACCATCCCTATTCATCCTTCAATTCATTCGCACTTTGTGCTGCTTCTCCCTGGGGATCTAATTCAATCTTTACTGAAACATCCTGCCCCTCCGACCTCATTAATTTCATTTTTTTCTTTGGAGGGTTTTTCAAAGTGCCCAGCCTCTCTTTAACTTTGTACTCCAGTGTACTGTGGGGGATCCCATAAATACTCTGAGCTTTGGAAACACTCATTTTCCCGCTCATAACCACAGAGATTGCTTCCTCCAGTATCTCGCTGTTGTACTGTCTGTATCTCCCTCTTTTCTTCCTAGGTTGCTTGGAGCCAGGATCTCCCTCTTGATCTGAGGTGGGATATGGCTGTCCAGAGGTAGACTGCTCAGCATCTGAGCCCCAGGAATCTGGTCCAGCATCCAGCAAACTTCTCCTGTTTTGTTTTGGAAGGATAGCCCTTAACTTTTTGCTAAGCGCGCTCTCCGTTTGTGAACCCATTACCAAAGAGCTATAGCTGTACTGGTCACCAGTGCGGGACTCCCATGAAAGGTCCATGCCTCGAACTTGTGGTATCTTTAAATCCACAGGAGATGAATGGCTCACGTCCTTTTTCCCATCCTGTTTAGTTTGAAGTGCCATTTTTTGAAAGGCAGAGTTTTCTGTAAGAAAAGGAAGGTCACTGATGTTGCTGAGTGCACCATTTCCCCTGAATTTCATGCGGCTGAAATTGAATTCGTAGTGTGGTTTTGCCCAAGAAGCCTCCCTGGATAATATTAAGTGCTGTCCATGATTCTGTAGTCCAGATGGCCCATGGCTGGCAACTGTAGAAAACTGGTTTCTGCTCAGCAGTTCTTCACTAATCTGGAGTGATCGAGCCAGCGGTACTTTAAGAGATGTGGAGTGGCCATAACCTTCCCTGGTTCCATCCTGCAAGCTTCTTGGAGGTACCCCATCACCACTCTGTAGTCCCTCCGGATGGTGCTGGCTGGGTCTCCCAGGTCGCCTAATTGGATGGAAGGAAACTGATGTGAGCAGGACTTGCACAGGTAGGGAGGGATGGGTGAGGGGGCCACTCCTTTATTAGAAGGCCTTGCTTGGGTAACATCACTTTTTGTGTTATTTATTTTTCTCTAATTTTTTTTTTTATTACTTTAATTTTTTTTTTTTTTAAAGTCTCAGCATCAGTCAGTTTTAAAACTTGTTCGCAAAAAAAGAGAAGCTTTTTGGGCAAAGAAAAATGAAACCTGTTGGCTGGTCTCTGGTTGGGTTCACAAATTCTCGGAGTAGAAAAGACTTCGCGCAAGCGTCTGAAAATAGCACCTTAATTACAAAGTAGTAATCAATCGCCATAGAGCTACACACAACTGTGTTACTGGTGTGACGTTACCACTAAACAAGCACAGTAATAAAAGAGTAAGCCAAAGTGCAACATATTCAACATGCAAATATGACTGCCACCTGCAGTATCTACACATAGGTGGAAAAACCCTGGATAGTGTTTGCTTACATCATATTGAAGAATTGCTGCTCAGGATAAAAGAAAAAGCTTAGCAGGCCTCAAAGGTATTTGCCTGACTTTCATTAAACTCCAAATATGAAAGCTGAGATACTGCAGATCACAAAGAGAAACGCTGCATTACATTAGACTTACCAAACGGCTCTCTTAACAACTAATTGCATATATACACAGCCCTGAATCTCACTTGATATAAAGCGTGGCTAAGGAAAAGGAAGATCTAAGCTCCAACTGTCATCCAGATCAAGGGTTAGCAAAAAAAAAAAAAAAAAAAAAANGCAGTATGTATTTTTACCATTTCCCTTTCATCACAAGTGTTCTTTCTATGAAATTAAGTACTACTGCTGCAGAGAATCACATCTATTTTAATGCTTTGATTGCTTAGCCCCCTGTAGTTATTAAGTCACATTGGTTTCAAAATCCACCTCCAAATTTCTCCACGTTCAGCATACAAATTAACAAAGAGAATCTATTTTAATACTCTGGGACACTATACTGGTGTAAAGGCCTCTGGCTAAGTCAGCATTACTTAAGGATAGGATACATAGTACTGAAAAGCTACATTATTATTTTTAACATCACACTGGGATTACAAAAGGTCTTTAGAGAAAAGACATCCACTGAAAGAACCTTGCATGTAACATAAGCAATGCTTGATACATGTGCTGCTCACTTCTCTCCAGGATGCAACAACTCATAGGATATGCACAACAAAAGTCAACAAGGATTCAGAACAAAATCCAAAGTAATGGATCAAAGTTTGCACTTCCAGAGAACCCTCTCAGACAGTGTGCATTCTCCACCCCTTCTACAGCATGTATCAGCACTACAGTGTGCACCAGTGATTCTATGCCTAAGTAAAGGTCCTACTGGAAGCTAATAGAGGATTACACCCAGCTCAGTGATGCTAAATAAACTGCAGCCAGCCTCATATCCCACACACCTGTACAAGTAACCACAGGTGCCAGTATGCCACATCCTCTCTGGACCCACTGGACTGAGCAGAACAATGCCAGATGCTGCCCCTGCCATCCCTGTGTGCTGGACTTTGGCCCTCGCTTGATTCACAAACAAGGGAACAAACAGTACAACAATACAGAGCCTCAGTGGCTTCTGCTGCCTTCCTAGGAAAATAAAGATGGAAATAACCTGTTCAGAATTAAAAAGGAAATGCTGCTGGGGAAGATTTATGCTAAAGAATTGTATGAAGTATTAAGACTAAATTTTAAAGAAGGATTGTAGTATTTTATTAATAGAAATATTAAACGGAAAAGTGATCTTGAAAGGAGAAATCTGAGACAGTAGTATTTTTCCAAAGAGAAACTCAAAAATTCAATCAGCTGTTATCAGTACATGGGATTGGTGGTGGAAGAGGGTTGTTAGTTGAGATTTTCAAGTTTTTCAAAGACTATCATAAAGCTAAAGCCAGCAATCAAATAGCATTTTAAACCATATACTATTTCTGTATTTCAATAAAAAATTATTTGTTCACAGTAGCTTCAAGATAATCAACACCCAAAACCCCTCTTAGTCCCAGTCAGCCTCTCCAGCAGAACCCTGACTAAGAGTAAAGGGTTTCTAAATGTATGCAAATAGTGACCATTAGAAATACGAAACCTAAAGATTTTTTTTTTATTTAACAGTATTTCACACCTTGAACTGATTAGGTAAGAGTAGCACAACACATACTTCATGATTATTTAGAAAAAAACAACTTGTTCAGTACTACAGAACAATCGCAAATCCAAAGTTACATTTAAAGTTTTCTGAACTACCAGACTCCCTGCCTCATGTCCTTTTCTAAATTGTAGTTTATGCTAGAAAACATTAACAAAAATCATGCAGTGATTTAAATCTAACTCAGCATGGTTGATCACCCAAATCATTGTTACTTCTAAAATAAACTTATCTGTTAGCTAACTTTGCCCTAAGTGAAAGGAAGTCTAAATATACTGCAAAGCCTCTAAGACTCTTCATGCATCTAAATGAACTTGCATCTCCACCTATCACTAAACGCAAGAAACAGGTAACGGAAAGATCTCAGGCTAAGTACCAAATTGGCCAAAATAACAGATATTGGAATCTTTAACTGCAAGTTAAACCTGTCTCAGTTGGCAACAACTCTTATTTGGCAGGTGGGGTGAAGGTATTTGCCACAGGTGCGAGTTGAAAACATTACTCCAAAGGGTTAACACCAAAAGAAAGTTAAAATTAACAGGAGCTAAGCACACATTTTTAGTATAAAACTGTTTTAAAAGGTCATAGTAAGTTGCTTTCTCTTACCCATTTCCTGAAGTACTGGAGCACCCTGGAGAGTGACTCAGAGAGGTGCTGCCAGCACAAGGACTCTTCTTAGTGGATAAATCAAGCACACCGTCTGTAGAGACAAAAGAATGACTTCAGGGTTTGAAGAAGCAGAATCAGCCATGCTGATCATGTCTTCAGCTGAAAAGACAAAGTAAGTCTTCTGAGCTGAAGTAATTTTTAGCCCACAACATTTATTGGTTTATTGTATTTCTAAACAAAATAAGGCTTGGAATTTTTTTTTTTTGCGATATGGATTACATGTGATTTCAATACAGTCTTCAGAAATCACAATAAAAATTAACAAAAATATCTGTTACAAGAGACATAGTATAACAAATTACCTACAAGTGACAGTTCTGGATACAGCAGAGTCTATCACATAACTACCTCTCAGCAGTTCAGAACTGAGACAATCTTCAAGATTTGTCAGCCTGAGATATTCCCACCTTAAAGGGAGGCTGCAAGCCAGTACTCAGATTTTTTTTAATCCAAATCTCTTGTAGGAAAATTCACTGAGAATTTAATATTGGAAATTAAATTAACACACATATAAATGAGAGATTCCTTCTCATGTAGCAGCCAGCTTCATCTTCTTTTTTCATGTCTCCAATGGGTCCCTACTGGAAAAGCTGCTGCCTTCCTCCTCTATTGTGTCTTTTATTCCCCCTCTTCCAAATGCCAGAATGGTTTTCCTGTTAGACTGCTTCCTCCACTTTCACAAATGGCACTTCCTCACACTCCCCCCAAGCTCCCCTGGAAACCCTTAGGTAAACTGTGCACTTATAGGCACCAGAAAAGGGAGCAATGATTCACCAGAAAAGCCTTGCTCCTGCTGCACTGAAGCAGCTTGAAATCCTGGTCATTTTAGTAAAGGCAACATTGTCATTGAAGCAGCCCAGTCATCTGAAGTTCCTGGAAACTTTGAAACGAGGAATTTAGGAGGCAAAGATAAATGAAACCTGTTGGCAAGGTGAACTCGAGACATATCAGAGCTCCTCACTCATTCCATCTAATCAAGTGAATACCATCCAACACAAGAACAATGTAAGACAGCTTTCAGATTGCTTAAAGTTCTCATTTGACATATGGGGAAAAATCATGATAAACAGTGAACTAGAATTAACTTATGGAAAGCTGTTCCACCCACTTCATTTGGGAAGACACCATAACCCAAACTTAAGCAAGCAGAAAATTAAATTTTCTTTTCGAACAACACTTATGCAGGCACAAGAGGCACAGACTGGATCAAGTCTTTCTTTCTTTTCAAGAGGCTGGACAGCACAGGCAGCTGCTGGAGGCACTTGCATCCATGCATCTTCCCTCAGAAGGGTCAGTAAGACGCAGAAGCCCCTGAGGGGAAGCAAGGCCAACCTCACACCCAGGAAAAAGCTTACAACTAGCTGGGTTTGCCTCAACCCACTAGAACAAAATATAGCACAAAGCACCACTAGCAATCTTTCATGACAGCCTCTGAAATCTCTCATTAACAAGTTTGGCAAAATCTCTTTCCAATTACATTAAATGTAAATTGGGGGAAAAATTTACATCAGCAAACAGATTACTGTCAATACGCACATGTTCTACTTTCATAACAAGTGTTTTGAACATTATACATTATCTTACAGCTTTTTCCATCACATGGTAGCTAAAGAACAGTTCATGTACATGCTTTTTTCTTCACCATACCATCCTCTAATTAAAAAGGAACAAAGCAAAACTGATTCTCTCTTTCTCTCAGCAAAAAGTTTAACAATGAGAACAGTTTAACATTTATAAACATACATGCAAAACACACTAACAAAATGCATTTATAATAAAGACAGCTAGAAAAAAATGCCTATCAGCTAAGTGTACAGGTCTACATTTCAAGAGAGACACTATTGAACCTCTCACTGCAGTTTGTAACTAAAGTGCAATGACAGCTTTCAGTAAAGCACAGTATGTGTCCAGATGTCCAAGCTGCATTTTACTGGACACTTAAAATTAACCTGTTTACAAAAAGCTTCATAAAACAAATTTAAAAGAATAAAAGGATACCTACTCTTCTATATTAGCTAGAAAATGCTATTTTTTTTGCAGGCACCTTTTCCATTTGCAGATGGACAGCCTACTGTGACAGACGTCTTCAAGCACTAACATTTCTCTGAAGAAGGGTAAAGGGTCTAATTTTAATCAGTACAATACACTTAAGATACAACAGTTTCAGAAAAGAAGAGTTCATACACTATATCACCCACAGAATTGGCCTTTTTTTTAAAAAGGCATTTTTGAGGGAAAGCAAGCAAGGTTTTCGAATTAAAATAAGCTCTGAAACACTGTTACAAGTTATTCAATCTGTGCTCTGCAGAACAAGTCTATTTTTAAGGTAGAAAAGAGACATTTCTTCCAAATGTACAAACTGGAAGTTCAGTGCAACTCATGGGTATCGTTTTTCTAGCCTTCACAAAGCAATTTCTCACAGACTTTTAACAGACACTCTTCTCACGTCATGACCAGAAAGAAAATAAATCAGCCTTTCAGTTAGACTGTGCACTAATCTTCAGAGAAGAGACAACATTATGATTTTCATGACCACATGAACTTCTCCTATCAGCAAGCATGCAGTCTATTTTGGCAGACTGTTTATTGCAGCTCTCAATAGGAACAGCACATTTATCCTCGGAGTCTAGAGCATGTCCATCCCCTTTGCCCTTCTTCAGAAGAATCTCTCATGTCTATGGGTCTACCTTCTTTCAAAAAGTCTTTTCTCTCCCAGCCACATTGAACTAGTCATTATTTTATTGTAAAAACATCTACTGCTCTTCCACTTTACATTTTATGTAAAAGTGCAACCTTCTAATAGTCTGGTTCTGCAACAAGAATGCCATTAATGGATTGCCACAGGATGCAAGACACTGGTAAGAGTCCTACCTTGTTCACTAGGTTCTGACTGAGACTTTCTGACAGTAAGGTCCAGAGGCGAGTCTTGGTCAGCCATGAGCAGTTTGCTGAGCACAGGGTTCTGAGCAGTTGCAGCCGTGGGAGAGGAGGCGACCAGAGATGCTTTCAGCAGGCTTTGGTTCTTTGTGCTATTGGGCTGGCTGGAGTCCTGAGTAGAGCTATTTTTTGAGGTATATTCAGCAGCAAACTGTCGGATCATTCGCTGCATGATCTCACGGGCCACTAGGGGAATATTGGGGTCAGAGACCCTAGGACTGTCTGCAAATATTAGAGATTTCTTTTAAGGAAGCACTTTAAGTAAAACAGCTTTTATATTAAGTCATTGTTTATTAAAAAAAAAAACGGGGGGAAAAAAAAGCCAAAGATAAAATAGTTTCTGTAGAAAATGTTCTTTAGTCTTAGAATACCTGAATAAGAACCATTGCTAAATCTGGTACAGCCTTTCCAAAATAACACTTTCCTAGAAGAAACACAATCTCATATTTTGTTTTAAAATATAGATATATTCGACCAGACCTTTAAGAGGTGTGGAAATGGAAAGGAGAGCTGAAGTGCCAAGATATGGAGCTCATCCAAAAATATTAAACAGTTTATACAGTGGAAGATTTGCATAACTTACCTGCAGCTACAGAAGGGCAATATGGCGAATAAAGTTGCAACAGTCCCATATAAGTTTACTGAGAAATAAAGCCCTATAATTCTGATCATTTAAAATTATTCCCATGAAAATAAAATGTTCAAGTGCCTTCCATCTCATTCTACCTATTCCTTTTGTTATTTCTACCATTGTAATCAATGCAAGATCAGGATTTACCCAAAGAACTTGCATGTACACCAAACCCCAAGATGTGTCACATGACAAGTAATTCTATTTCTAGAAGAGCTGCTAAATCTAAATATTACTAAATTACTTAATCTATATTACTAAATATTAGTAATGGATGTGAAATATAAGAAGTAGACATTCCAATTTATTTATATTAAATAGCGTATAAATAAAAAGGTATCTCGGCATACGGGCAACCAAAAGTTTATTGACAAAAACCATTATTTTAGATCAGTAGTAATTTGTGATGTGAAAGTAAATCTGTAACTCCTACATCACAAAAGCTAAGTCCTGCCACTTCACTTGAAACACCATGTTCTCTGGCCAAAGCAGTTTTGGGTTTACTAAAACAAAAAACACTCACCCCAAAAACCAAAATAAAAACAACAACAAATACCAACCACCCACAATACCCCTAAAAAATCCCAAAGCACAGACAACCACACCACTATTCCTGAAGTAGCTCAAAAGGTTTGATTTTCTATTACTGAAGAAACGTTCAGGAAAGAACTGCACAGCAGAAAGCCAAATAAATCTTTAAAAGCAGCTCTCAAGAGGGAACAACAGAGATGTGTTTACTACCTCTTTTAAAGAAATTGCCCAGGTTGAAAGGTAATCGATGGAGATTGAGCTATTAGAAGCATTAGCAAAATCTTCTGTGGGACCTTTCAGTGTTAGATTTGCCTTTTGCCACCATTTTTGTCAAAAGTACATCAATCCAACAAACCAGCTTTACTGTATGTGTAAAAAATGACTGACACGAAGGTTTGAGCAGAGCTGCCCACAAATCAAAGAGCAGCAGTAGCAGCCTGTTTCTTGATGAAACACCATACTGAGCTTTAAATACTTATCAATCCCAAATTCCTTTCTGTTTAGCACAGCTTTCTGCACCTAAGATCTTATACAGTCACCACATACATTCTTACAGTAAATTTCTGTAAATCCCATGAATTTACAGGATGTTTATGTAAACACAAAACCATTTTCTTTAAAACAGCCTGTGGAATTTACCTGTTGTTAAGTATCAAATACTAATTTTAAGATGTTACCAAAAAATGAGCCAAACTTAAATTCTGGTATATTTATAATCTCAGTTCCTTCCCAAATGGTCCACATGGATGCCAGGCTGGGAAAGTGTGGAGGTTTTGTTCTGCTGTGGTGGCATTTCTTCTAATTTTCTAATCTCTTCACTATAACCTCCTGAAGGATATAGAAAGGCTCTAGAGTGGCCCAGAGGGACACAATTTGATGGCATGATCGCACAGATACCAACTGTTTGACATGTGCTTGCAGTATATGCAAGTGGGGCTGGCAGGAATACAGAGCTCTATGGCTCTTGTGTTTTCTGAAAGAAGATTCAGGCCTTTACTCTGCACCATGTTCATATGTTCATTTCAAAAAATGCTTACATCTGAACATATTTACACATTCAGAAATAAAATATTACATATGCCTCCAGTCATGCATCCTTGTAATCTGCATCTTCAAAGAATCAGCCCAGAATGACAACTTTCAAAAGCTGTTCAAGATAAACGCACTAATTTAGGTCACAAAACTCCATTTTCAAGCAGAAGGGTAGGTACCTAGCACATTAAAGGCTTCTTGCTTAATATAAAGCCTGAATGCTGAGGATTAAAGCTGTTCAAATTGAGTAGAAAATATGTGCTGGTGCCCCTCCAGCATCACTTGAAATCAACAAGATATTTATCTTGACTCCACCTGTCGAGGTTTCTTTTAAGAAAATAAGACTAATATTAACTAAAACAGAAATTGTCAGAGAAGAAAAAAATACAGCAAAAAATTACCAGCTCTAAATAGTCTAAAGCAGTACCTCTGAGCTTTAGAGCCTTAATAGCTTTTGTGTATTTTTATACCAAAATCTTAAAAGGGCAGTATCAAGCAAGTAAAGGTATGATTTCATTAAACGAGAGGGTCCTGTCCTGCCACAAAGTAAAGGTAATAAGACAACTAAGTACTACCACTCTGCTTTGACTGGAAAAATATGAATATTTGTAGGAAGCATTACTAGGTCAGAGTGCCAGGGACACATATTTCAGAGAAAGGACTAAGATTAATGGACAGTAAGCCTGTTCAAAAAGTTTACTGATCTTATTAATTCTCTATTCACGTTCAGTACATGAATGTGTGGCCAATGTTTAGAGAGCATCTGCATTTTCTCTGATCTACCTGGGCTACAAAATACCCATCTCAAATGTTACTGGCAGTGAGGATGGAAAGAAGAAAAAAACTAATTGCTGGCATGAAGCCAAGAGAACTCAGCATCTCTGAGCAATGTAGGAACATCAGAGTTCTGCCATCCTTCGTGCCCTCTTTGGTATGAAAGTGCCTTGGGATTTTATGGAACTAGAATGAGTTAGATTTCAAAAAATCTAAATACAGGCAAGCTTGAAAATCATGCATTAAGGATTCAGAACTGACTTCCTGCCAGACTTCTACCCCTCGCCTATTACTCAAGTACAGCTTTGTCCAAGGAAGGAAAACAAGAATACGTTTTAAAAAAATTCTCAAAGATTTTTAGACATTTGACATGTTTCATTATCTTTATTCTGGGTATCCAGCCATGGACAAACTATTATACTCTTCATTAGCACACTGCAATATCTGCTGCTGAGCAGTCCCCAATGAATTTTAAAAAGTGTACTTTCCGAAAAGACACACACACACATACACGTCATACATAAAGATTTAAGTTCAGTGGTAAAGGAATGAAGACTTTAATAAACAATTTGAAAATGATGGCAGGGCTTTTCTTTCCCCCTCACAAGAAAAAGCAATATGGAAAAAACCCTGTATTTTCTCTAGACTTTAGTTTTCTTAAATTCCTTCTGGATTTGAAGATAACTGGATAAACTCAAAAGCAAAAGGAAACATTAACCTTACAAGAAAAAAGAAAACTTGAAAAGGAAGCCTTGGAATAAAGGCATTATCTGAACTATCAGTAGTAATGCAGTAACTATCCTTCCTACCATCCCACATGTATTAAAAAATGTATAGAAGCATCATAATGTATAGCTTGTATTTATTCATTTGAGTCATAAAAGAAAGGCTAAGATACTGTTATCTACTTAAAACACCTTTAAATATTTTGGTCACTGGAAGAAAGGGCTGAGGACTGGCTACAGCAATTTCTAATTTGTTAAACTGAAGCCTTGCATTGTCCCCCAGCAGATAGGTTGGAATTACTGATTTGGCAGATTTTCTCACACATGGGTTAGACTGATAAGTACGATTTACTTTCATTCAGGATGCATTTGGAAGCAATCTCTGGATTCATGTTTCTCAGATTTGTAGAAAACAGTGAAATGAGCTCTGTGCCTTCCTTAAGAGCACAGTTTGAACTACAACTCTCCAGAAGATATTTAGGTGATTTTCTAGCATTGAGCATGTTCTCAGCATATTCTACAGCAATTCTTTTGCTGATTACATTTTGAATTCTTCATATACCCTCCTTAGCACTATTCCAATATTATTTTATCATGTAGATTGTTGGGATTAGGGTGGATAATCAATACCAGTAGTGACAAGACTGATGACCTTTAAGAAAAACTGCATTAGTACATATGCCATCAAAATAAAATAACTTTAAAAAAAAACCAAAAAAAACATTACCCACCTACTACCACCACTGCCACTTGACCTTTCTTCCAAACAGCCCACTCACCTAAACACTGGTTATGGGGAACAGTTCTGCGGGGTAACAACTGAGTCATCACTCCGAAAGTGAAAACACCCGTGTTCTCATGGAGAGATTTGGTTTAGGGTTCAACATTTTTGCTCTCTTCCGCTATTGCTACATTACTTGAGAGTCAATTTTTATCCTTGATAAATATATATATACAAAGGAGATGACTGAAAAATGCTTAACATAAAACTTGAACATCAGATCTTTGATACCTACATTGCATGCAAAAAGACCACAAGAGAGACTATTTCCCACATCCTCCTCCCCCATTAAAACCAACCTTTTCTGTAAAAGACTGCATTGAGGAACTCTTCCGCTTGCCTTTCAAAACGAATGATTTTTGCTTGCTCTTGTCTAAGCAGAGCTTCTTGTCCAGCTTCCGAGGCTGGCTCATCCAGACTGACTAAGTGTTCCTGCAAAGATATTTAATAATTGTAAGATCTTCCAGACTCCAAAATTAATAAAGTTCCTTAGACACCCATTATTTTACTAAATTCAAAACATTTAAGGTACTCAGAACATAGTTGAATTTATTGAAATCAAAACTTGTTTTTCAGGCTGCATCAGAACATTGTATTTTATCCTGTTTTCCTTTTGTAAAATGGGCTGGTTTGAAGGTAAACCAGTGGGAGGAATTAACCCCACAGAAATACCTTGCAAGTGATTTCCAGATGGAGCTACAATTTAATAGGAAAGTTACAACAAAGGCAACAGTACAGAAACACCGGCTTAAACTGACAAAGCCAGAGTCCAACTGGGCACCCTGTTGGTCAGGGTGGTGGTGGCAGTCTGATTAAATGGCGGTTGCAGTCCCATTGAAACAATGGACGTGGACTTGTCAAAGCCATGGTCCTGTGGAAAGATCCACAGGAGCCGGAGGTCCAGTGGTGGTTCCCCCAAATCCCCAGACCTCAAGATCATACACCCTCAAATCCAGGCAGGAATGTTCAGTACCTCCCCCAGGGCAGGGAATTTTACAATGGAATGACATAACCCCATGAGACCTAGGATATTTTGGGGAATCCTTGATGGCACATTAGCAGAGATGACTACCCCTAGGCTGGATGTAACAAAGAGAACACTACACCCAATCACAGCTGGGGTATGCAGATGTTACAAAGGACCCACCACTAACAGTTCAGCAAAAGGTGATGTAGGTGGTGGTAGAATACACTAACCCAAGACATTACACACCCCTTATTCTATGCCATCTACATCATGCCCAAATTAATACCCTTCTTTAACTCTATATAATTAAACATTACACACAGTTCCCAGTTAAAATTATGTCCCATTGAGATACATAACAGATTTCCCCATCTTTCTGCATTACCCACCAAGTGTAACCAGGTCCTTAAGCAATAACAAACCCATGGACAGATTTGCCTTTGCCTGAGGTGGAATTAATCCAAACTATCTTTCCTAACATACCTGTCATGTGTACCACAGAGACTTTATCTCCATCTACAGCATGCAAGGGCTCTGACTGGGCTGGACCAGCTTGATTGATTGATGGAGCTTTTGGTGCTGACCAACCAGGCAGCCTTTGCTAAATGCAGCTCCCAGTTTTAGAAGGTCCCCTGCCCAATGCCTTCAGGGTGGTTTTTAGCAGTCCATTGCACCGTTCCAGCTGATAAGGAATATGGTACATCCAGTCAATGCCATGTTCCCTAGCCCAGGGGTTTATAAGGCTGTTCTTGAAACAAGCCCCACTGTCAGACTCAGTTCTTTCAGGGGTGCCACGTCTCCACAGGACTTGCTTTTCCAGGGCCAAGATGGTGTTCTGGGCAGTGGCATGAGTGTAGGGTGGGGGGGTCTCCACAGGGTAGGTCTCCAGCCATCCTGTGGTTGCTCCTACCATGGTCAGCACATAGCACTTGCCTCAAGTGGGTTTGGGGAAGGGTGATATAGTCAATTTGCCATGCTTCCCCATACCTATATGTTGACCACTGTCCACTATACCATAGAGGCTTCATCTGCTTGGCCTGCTTGATGGCAGCACACGTCTTGCAGTCATGGATGACCTGTGAGGTACTGTCCATGCTTAAGTCCACCCCGCAGTCATAGGCCCATCGGTATGTCCCATCTCTTCCCTGATGACTGGAGGCATGGAGGGCCTAACAAGCTAGAAGTAATTCTCCTTTGTGCTACCAGTCCAGATACTTTAGTATCTCCACCTGAGTTACTTTAATCTTGGCAGCTCAATCCACCAGCTCGTTGTTAATTCATTAGTCCAACTCTTGGGTACACATACATTCACATGATGGACATTCATAGTCAGCTTCCTCTAGCCAGGCAGCAATGTCTTGCCAGATCTCAGCAGCCCGGATGAATTTCTCTCTGTGCTGCCATTTGGCCTTTCTCCACTGATCCAGCCATCCACACAGAGCATTAGCTACCATCCACAAGTCAGTGTAGAGATAAGAGTCTCAGCCACTTCTCTCATTCAGCAATATTCAAAGTCAGCTGGGCAGCTTGAACCTCTGCAACTTGAGTTGATCTTCCTTGTCCTGCAGTAGCTTCTGCAGCTTTCTGTGTGGGACCCTTAGAGCAGCTTTCCATTTCTGGTTTGTTCCTACAATTCAACAGGAACCATTGGTGAAGACAGCGTTACCCCTTTTATTTCTCTGGTAGTTGATTATGTGGTGGGGTGTCCTCAGCACATGTCACCTGCTCCTCTTCTTGTTCAGAAGATAGTCCAAAACTCTCCCCTTCAGGCTAGTTTGTTATGATTTCCAAAATACCAGGGTGATTAGGATTTCCTATCCAGGCTCGCTGTGTGATCAGTGCAATCCACATGGCATCAGTGGCACAGTGTGTAGAAGGAACCTTCCCTTTGAAAACCCAGCCCAGCACTGCTGGTCAGGGTGACAGGAGCAGCTGTGCCTCAGTGCCAATCAGTTCTGAGGCAGCTTGAACCCCTTTGTAGGCTGCAAGAATCTCTTTCTCAGTTGGGGTATAGCTGGCCTCAGATCCTTTGTATCCCCGACTCCAGAACCCCAGCGGTTATCCTCGGGTCTCTCCTGGTCTCTGCGAGAGCCTCCAGGAAGGACCATTCTCCCCGGCCACGGTGCAGAGCACGTTTTTTTTACATCCTGCCCTGTTCTCACTGGCCAAAGGGCTACTGCATGGGCAAACCCTGTTTAATTTGTTCAAAAGCTTGTTGTTCAGGACCCCACTGGCAGTGATTGAGGCAGTTTATAATTGATTATGATTTTGAGATTGAGGCGGTTTATAATTGTACTGTACTCTGGGATATGCATCCTCCAAAAGCCCACAGCACCTAGGAAGGCCTGTGTTTCTTTCTTGTTGGTCGGTAGAGACTTAGCTGTTATTTTGTTAATCACTTCTGTTGAAATCTGGCAAGCCCATCTTGCCACTTTACTCCTAGAAACTGGATTTCTTGAGCAGGTCCCTCAACGTTACTTCGTTTAATGACAAGCTTTCAGGAGAATCTGGATAATCCTCGCTCCTTTCTCAAAGACTTCCCCAGCTGTGCTATCCCATATGATGATGTCATCGATAACTGCAGGTGTTCTGGAGCCTTACCCTTTTCCAGTGTAGTCTGGATAAGTCCACGGCAGACAGTGGAATTCTGCTTCCACCTCTGGGGCAGTCAATTCCAAGTATATTCCACGCCCCTCCTGATGAAGGCAAACTGGGGCTTGCATTCTGCTGCCAAAGGAACAGAGAAAAATCATTGGCAATGTCAAGAGTCACATGCCACTTTGCTGCCTTGGACTCTAGCTCGTACTGAAGCTCCAGCATGTCTGGCACAAAGGCACGCAGTGGTGGGATAATTTAATTCAGGCCATGGTAATCCACAGTCAGACTCCATTCTCCACTGGACTCTCGCACTAGCCCAATAGGGCTGTTAACACATGAATGAGTCTTGCTGATCACCCCTTAGAACTGGTGGGCTTTCCAGTTCACAAATCATTTTATGGATGGGAATCTTGGTCGCTGCGGTATTGCCAACAGTGCACTGTTGCTGTGGCAATTGGCACTTGTTGTTCTTCAACTCTTATCAGTCCCACAACAGGGGGGTTGTCTGAGAGATCGGGCAGGGTATTCAGTTATCTGATTTCTTCTGTCTCTAGAGCAGCTATCCTGAAAGCCCAGCAATGTCCACTTGGGTCTGGAGATAGTCTATGCCAAAGATGCACAGGGCCTCTGGAGCAATCACAATGGCATGTTTCTGCCACTCCTTCCCAGTCAGGCTCACTTCAGGGTCCAATACAGTCAGCTGCTGGGATCCCCCTGTCACTTCAGAAATGGAGATGGATTCTGCTCCCACATACCTTGATGACATCAGGGTAGTCTGAGCACCTGTATCAAACAAAGCCATAAACCTCTGTGGGTCAGACATACCAGGCCATTGGATCCACACAGTCCAATAGATCCAATTGTCACTTTCCTCTACCTGGCTAGAGGCAGGGCTCCTCTAATCCCAGTCATGGTACACATTGCTCTCCTCCTGTAAATATAACATTGAGGTCTCTTCAAAAGAGTTGGTCATATCATCATTCCTTTACCACCTGGAGTCTTGTCTACGAGAGACCCGAGCAGCGTTCACCCTAGATGAGCTTCATGCAGTTGTTTCTCCTTTCAATTCATGTACCCGGGTGGCTAAGGAAGAGGTGGGTTTTCCATCCCACTTCTTCATGTCTTCTACATGCTCCTGAAGGAAAAGCCAGAGGTTATCTCATGGAGTGTATCCTCGGTCCTTGGCTAGGGGACATCTGGTCCTAATGGCAGAGACTCCTCTTGGTTCTGGCAAAATGGGGTAAATTCCTTCCTTAAGCTCCTTCCTCAGTTTCTGGTGGCCCTCTTCAATTTTTTCTTCCAAGCTCCAGACATGATCAGCCAGCTTTGTTTCCAGAGATGAGATGTGGGTGCATAACAGGGCAGTGACAGCATCCTTGTAAATTCTTAGTTTGTTGACCAATGCACCCTCCTTGTCCTCTTATTCCTTTCATTGCAGTGTTGGTAAGTAGTGGGAGTATATTTCTGGTCTAAGCCATGTGAATTTCCACCACATCTATGATGTGCACTGGATGCCATCTGGGCTCCTAGGAATCTTTTATCTTCCAAAAAAATTATCTCCAGCACAGCCAATTCCTTTAAGCATTGGATACCGTGTTTCATTGTGCTCCATATTCCTTGTTGCACATGGACATCCTCTTTACAAAGGTTATCTATCCATTATACTTGCCAGTAGCCACTCCCAGAGGCTGAGAGCTTCCTGGGTTTCCCTGATCCCCGGTCAATGACCACATCCTAGGACAGCAATCCCAGTTGCCCAGCTTCCCATCCTTTCAGAATGGTGTCATTAGCTGGGGCGTCGCAGTGCTGAGCACCCAGGTCAGGATGGACTCGTTTACCTGGCGGGTGCACTCCCTCCACAGCTCACACATCTCACCCGGGGACAGAGACCAAGTGATGATCTCCAGCTCTGTCTCTTACACAGGGCGTGAAGTTCCTGCTGCCTCCTCATCAATCACCATGCAGATTGACTTGCTTTTCAATTTCCTTTTCTGAACAGGGGCAACTGCTACTGACTTAGGTTGTCATGGCTCAGTGACAGTTTGTGTGGACACGGTGCCTGCTGATTTGCTTTTCTCCTCCTCTTGAATATGCTGGACCCACACCAAGCTTGGTCCTGACTCCAAGTGTGGTGTACACAACGCAGGCCGTACAGAGAAGACAAAGCAAAACTAACAAGAAGATTATGCTGTCCTTGACATCCAGAAAGAACTCAATATTCTCTAAAACTGCTGTGTCCAAAAGGCTAGAAGAAACCATTCTCTACTCTTCCCCTCATTGGCTGGGTGTCATTATTAACGAGGCTCCAGAGGCAGCAGCCAAGACCAGGACAGGTGAGCAAAAGAGGTTCACTGCCTCTGATGTCATCATGCAACAGACATAACTACCAAAGCAATTTTCATACCGTTCCCTGGTCCCAAAAGGACCATCACAACTGGCAAATAATTTCCCAAATGCAGAAAAACATAGAGAGCAAGGTACAACATCCATGTAAACGTGTCAAGCATCATAGGCAGTTTCTGTAATAAAATGCTAAATTGCAATTCTGACTTCTCTCAGGATGCCGCACATTGGGTGCCAAAATATGTGCTGGTTTGAAGGTAAACCAGTGGGAGGAATTAACCCCACAGAAATACCTTGCAAGTGATTTCCAGATGGAGCTACAATTTAATAGGAAAGTTACAACAAAGGCAAGAGTACAGAAACACCGGCTTAAACTGACAAAGCCAGAGTCCAACTGGGCACCCTGTTGGTCAGGGTGGTGGTGGCAGTCTGATTAAATGGCGGTTGCAGTCCCATTGAAACAATGGACGTGGACTTGTCAAAGCCATGGTCCTGTGGAAAGATCCACAGGAGCCGGAGGTCCAGTGGTGGTTCCCCCAAGTCCCCAGACCTCAAGATCATACACCCTCAAATCCAGGCAGGAATGTTCAGTACCTCCCCCAGTACTTCCCCCAGGGCAGGGAATTTTACAATGGAATGACATAACCCCATGAGACCTAGGATATTTTGGGGAGTCCTTGATGGCACATTAGCAGAGATGACTACCCCTAGGCTGGATGTAACAAAGAGAACACTACACCCAATCACAGCTGGGGTATGCAGATGTTACAAAGGACCCACCACTAACAGTTCAGCAAAAGGTGATGTAGGTGGTGGTAGAATACACCATTTGGTGACACCTTACATTGTAACCCAAGACATAAATGCAGCAGAAGCCTGTAAGATTTGATAACAATACAGAAAATAAGAGTCCATTTAAAAGAAGAAAACTTAGATATTTTACAGCATTTGGCTGCAAATTTCGTATCTAGCACTTGTTCTTTGGCTATTATTTTTAGATCCAATAAATAAGTGTTGAAGGCAAAACATATGCAGTTCTCCTTACTCTACACATCCTACATGCAAACTAAGCAAAAAATGACCAAGCATTATCAAGCAGGACCTTTTGTGAAGAGGTTCAGTACAGTTACTTTTAAGAGAAATATATTTAGGTTAGCTGTTACAACACCGACAATGAAATAAAATCCATTCTCACAATTGGAAGCAGCTGAGTAATCTCAAGAATATATTCAAACTAGGATAATTAAGCATGTGAGACACCAGGATACATCACTCATTTTAAATACATTTGAGAAACTAGAAGACAAGGTTACAAAAATACAAAATCTAAATGCTTAGGTTCCACCCCCAGATGCACACACATTTGCTCATTTCTTTCAGTTTAATTCCTTGTTCCTGCTCAGGAGAAGAGTCTCTTTACTGGCCCTTTCCTTTCACATTCATTTTAAACTATATTAAAGATACAACTCAGTGGAAACAGTGTCCAGTAGCACCCTGTCTCACCATAAACAAATGTATTTTATATTATTCATATAAAGGCAACTTAAGAACAGCAAAATTTAATCTACTGAACCAAACTAAAGCTTCACACTTGCTACATAAAGAAGGAAAAAAAGAAAAAAGGACTGTCCAGAAGAAAAAATTCTAAGTGGGTTATGTTGGTGAACAGCTCAGTAAAGGATCTCTTGATCTGCATTCAGGAGAGGAGAGGAATAATAGCAAGAAAATGGCAATGCTTAGTTTTTACCCCCCCAAAACTATGGAGCATCTCCTCACATGTATGGTTTTTATCAGTGTCCATGCTAAGACATCAAAACATAAAGAAATACAGCTACGTAAGAGAGTCAGATTTCACCTCACACTTATAGGGAAAAAAAAGTCTCCGGGCATCTTCAGTACACCAGTGACTACCTGAGACAAAATATACTGGAAATAGTTCTGCTTATTGCACTTTTAAATTGGTTTCTTATCCATTGTACCATAATTATTCCAGGAATCTGCAGTTTTTTTCACCCCAGCAGGAAAATTCAAGCTTTCACACTAAGTGCTTGGTTGTGATTGCTATTCAACTTCCAAAAGTGAGGTGTTTTTGTTTGGTTTGGGGAATGTCTGGTTGGTTGGTTTCTGTTGGGGTTTCTTTGTTTGTTTTTTTTTTTTTT